>CAJNDV010032630.1:67450-87163 GCA_905221635.1 Symbiodinium sp. CCMP2456 | reverse complement strand
AGGGTTTAGGGCTTAGGATTGAAGGGTGTCGAGTTTGAGGGTTTCGGGTTTCCGGTCCCCACGCCCAGTTGGCTTTAGGATATAGATGTGGAGAGTGTGAGGGTTTAGGGATCAGGGATTTGGGTTAAGGCTTGAGGCTGCGGGCTGTTTAAAACATTGGTTTGCGGTTCAGGGGTCAGGTTCTACCTCTACGCTCCATTGTAAGGGATTGTTTCGGTTGTTTCGGGGTTACAGTTACAGGTTAACATTACCTGATTTCCGTGCTCAGGACCGACCCAACATTACAAGAGAAGTTCATGTAGGCAACATTCTAACCCTACCTTACACTGCTTGGACCTACGTCTCTGCAGGATTGCACTATCAAAGTAGGTTCTCGCACGTTGGGGTAGACAGCACACGTCACGTCCGAAAGTTGATCCTAAAGCCTGAACACAGAACCGAAGCAATAGACCTTACACCAAAATACTGAACCTTGAAGCCAAACCCAAGCCCCAAAACTCCAAACCCTAAACCCTGAACCACATACCTCGCCTGGGTTGTCCGAGTGTGAGCGCCGAAACCCTAAACCCAAATCCAATCTCTACCCTATAAGGCCTGATCAGCAAGAGTAGGGCCCGCGAGTCTTGGCGTCTTGGGCTTGCAGGATGTACGGCTCGCTACTTTCTAACATACTTCATGTACACACTGTTCTAGCAGAATGCGCCAAACCGTAAACCCTAAACCCTAAACCTAGCATGACCCTCTTCTGATTCTCCCGGCCGCAACCCTGGCCAGAGCAGTATGCCCTCGAGTTTAGGGTTTAGGGTTCATGAACCTGCAACTATAGTACAGATGGATGCCTTGGCAGGGGCAGCTTGTTTTAGGATTGCTGATGAACCCTCAACATTACGGTCTAAACCGTGCTTGCACTTTTTCACAGAGGTATACAACACCCTGGGCGCCTCCGCGCGAGGCCTTGAAGATTAAGGTCCCGGCAACTTGCACCCATTACGGAACAGACATGCATTTTCTGCTTCAAAGTATTAGGGTTTAGCATGTGGGCTATATAAGATACTTTAACCCCGCAAAGCCTGCCCAACCACCACAACCAGCCATGCACATGAACCTGCTGCCCTGGCCTCTCAGCCGTGTCCCGAAGCCCAATTCCTGCATAATCCTATGCACTAAACCCTAAACCCCTATACCCCAAAACCCCAATCCCTGAACTTTGAGGATCCTTGGCGGGGACATCCGCAGGGCACTCCCGACGGTGAAGAGTTTGACTTCCGGGCTTTAGATGTTGCGATTCAGGCCTGTGGGGTCTTATCTGAGGGAGGCTTCCGAGTCGAGCCGTGTAGGGTTTAGGGCTTAAGTTCAGGCATCGGTTTCTGCATGGGGTGGGTTTGCTGGGGTTTAACTTCGGGTGTAGGGTTTATCGACTGGCTCTTGGAATGAAGTGAAGTGTCTGAGTTCCCTCTGTAAGGTATCGACATATGTTCTTGCAGCAACCCTTGCAAAAGCATGGAACCATCAGTTTGGGGTTGGTATGCCCCTATGCATGTCTCATTGTAGAAAAAGGCTTTTAGTCATGATTATGGGTTGCTGCCCAGACCTGAACGAAACACGCACATGGATTTAGATAGGTGTGTACATCACATACATACCTACATATGCAAACATATGCAGACACGCACGCATACACGCAAGCATCCAAACGTGCACATACGCACGTGCATGCGTGCTTGCTGAATTACACACGCATACATGCATACATACATGCATACATACATACATACATACATTCTTTCTTTCATTCACGTGCACACACATACATGCACACATATCTATGTACCTACATCCGTACATACGTAATTGCATACGTACGAACAGACATACATGCATGCATGCATGCATGCATGCATGCATGCATGCATGCATGCATGCATACACACATCAACCCAAGATCGATAAGGACCCAAGTACTCGAAACAAATTTTGCAAAGTTGGTTTTCGGTGAAGTGAAGTACTTGACTTTCAAGTAAGAAGAAACAAACACTGCAAACCTCGGAGCATGGTTCGAACATTGGAGATCCGTCCACACCCAAATCCAAGACCCCTTTCGACGGCTGCAGGGTGGGATTCTCATGCACCACATCAAGCACACGCACTTCCCGGAGGTCTCACGCACCCCGTTCCTGGCATCGCCACGAGCATAGTGGGATTGGAGATGAGTCACCTGACAGCGATTTTTCCGACTTTGCGCTTTAAGCTCCAGTTACATGTCTCTAAGCCGCAAGCCCTTCCCAGAAAGCACGCATCGGTGCCTTGCAGAGTTTCCGGATCTGCAACTGACACGAGCATCAGGCGCCTTGGCGGAGTCTTATGGGCCATCTTCCTGATCTTTGGTCTGTGCGTGTCCGACGAAAGACTGCACTCAGACAGCTGCGAAGAGCGCCTGCAGTGGTTGCTTTGCTTCCCGTGAACTGCGCTTGGTCAGATTACGTAGATGGCACCCAAAGTCTGCGGAAATTATGAGAGCGGGGGCAGCAGCAAGAAAAACCATGTTTGCGTCTGCGAAAGCTGACATTCTTGTCTCCGTGCCGCGCGGCTGTGAAAGGGATCATGGTTTTGAGCACGTGTGATGCCGGCAATAGCAGGATAGCAGCGTCGAGCAAGTGCCCCATGTGCGCAGCCAATAGAGATAGAGCTTCATGTGAAGGTGTGTTCGGCTGCTGGCTACTCCCCGTGCCACTTCCTCAGCCGTCCAGCTTCAGTGCATTGTGTATGTCGGTAACCAGTATTTGGGGTCTAGGTCTCCGGCTTTGGTCTGTGCATTTCTAAGACACATTGGTTGTAAGTTATTTTGTGCATTTCGGGAAGCACAAGGAGACCGCTTTTACTTTTTACAAGCCGAGTCGGCTTGTTGAATTGGTTTTGCTCTTAAAGGATGTTGGTATTATTAGTTATTGATATGTATGTTTGTGTATTCATGTGTAAATAGACACACACACACATATTTATATAGATATATATGTATGTATATATATATATATATTCATATATTCACATAATTACACATGTGTGCACATGATACGTTTTCAATTGAGAAGTTCGCTGCAAGAAGGCATCATTCTCCTCCCGCATGATCATTCGCCATCCCCCGAACAAGTCCAAAGTTTAGGCTTTGCTCTCAGACCGGATTGACTCCAGCATGTTCTTAACAGACGGCATCCATAAGAATCTTGAGATCGATCCCCTAAACTCTAAACCTGCTTCAATGAGAGTGATTGTGCTGCCCCAAGCCGGCTTCAATGCATCATCGGGACTATGCAGGAAGCTCAGAACTGGCCGTCATCCCTTCTCTAGGATGTTCTGCCGCTATAAAGAGCTCCCACCTTGGGTTCTCAGCCCTACAAAGGCATTCACACGGGGGTGCCTCTACACTGCTAGTCTTCCCCGTCTCAACCGAAAATTAAGCCCGAAGACCTCAGTCAGTTCCTCAAGCTTTAATCTCCTAAACCCTAAACCCTTAACCCTTAACCCTATAGACCCTAAGCCCAAATCCAAAATTGGAGTTCTTCGGAAGGTCCCCTGAAAGAGGGGCCATTTTGGAATACACTTCTTTCTGAAGAGATCTTATGGGGTTTCGGGCTTAGGGTTTATATAGGGTTTAGGGAAGGGAACATCCGACAATGATAGAGGCACCTTCAGACTCAAACTACGCATTTAGTACTTACATTTTGGGGACTCAAGCCTAGACCAAAATCTTCGTTGTATTCTGTGCCGCAAAACCATCTGGCACCAGAGGCCACGGCGGCCGCTTGCGATGAAGCCCAAAAGGCTGGTCGCAGAACATAAGGCTTTTGTATTGAGAGGAGGTGGGGTTGACGCTTTCGGTTGTGGGGTGTAGGCGTAGGATTTGTTGCTTGTCATGTCAGGGTTTGGAGGCTCAGGTTTGTGGGGTTTGAGAGTTTTGGGGCTGAGGGTCTCATTTTGGGTTTGGCGACGCTTGCGAGGATCATGGGCCTTTGCAAATGGAGTTGGAGGTAGGATGGTACGGTTGAGAGTTTTCAGGTGTGGGTGATGAACTCCAGTAAGGGCATGTGTTTGCAGCTAGACCTGGTGCATGCATGAGCCATGAGCCTAAGTCTTGGTACCTGTAGTATGGGGGGTCGCAGTACTTACCCACATTCTTCATGGACATGCCTTCTCATGAATATACTACAACATACCACAAAACTCTTTCACCAAACATACAAGCCCCTATAATCCTATAATCGATCCCGAACAAAACCTGCACTCGGTCGCTGATCCCTCGACCCGATGCCTTGCCCAGTTGCTGAAACTGCAACCGAGCACCCACGAATCGGTGAGTTGAGTGGTTCTGCTTGTCGGTGGTGAAGCAGACACCGGCCACCTATCCTGAAAGGTCCGATGATCTTCTCAAACCAAGCAAGACAAAGTCTAAGGGCCGGGTATATCATAACCATCATCCACATCAGTTCCCACATTTTCGTAGATACCTTTGCAATCCTTTGCAGAAATCTATACTAATACTACAGCTGGCCGAAGGCCATGCTTGAGAGGACTCTTGCCTAGTTTAGGTCTTTTGGGCGCATGGGCGAACCATGAAGTGGCAGCCAGGATGTCAAGATGCAACTAAAATAGATGTCGGAATATTATTGGCTTACGTACTAATTAATATAAAGGGTCAGAGGACTTAGTAGGTAGGGTTTGTTATGGGTTCCTTTGCCTTTCAGGTTTTAGTGCTCTTGAAGGTTGTTTTGTTGCGGGAACGGGGGGGTACGTAAGTGATCAGGGGACTTAGTGAGTAGCGTGGTACTTAAGGTAAGTAGCTGCAACCCTTGAAGCTTTAGAGTAGCTACCCTCAAAGCTAAAGAGCAGATGCCAGGGCACTGCACCTGGCGCTCTTGGCACTTCAGCTCAATGTGGTGGCGAGCCAGTTGGGGCATGCACAGTTCACAGCACTTCGGCTCCATGGCGCTCTTGTTTTACCAACAGTAGAGGTACGGGTTGAGTTGCGGTTGTCCAAACCAAAAACAAGACCGCAAGGCTCTTGTCGGATGTACTATAGTTATGGGGCACGGATCTCCCAGAAGCATTCTGGGCTTGGGGCTACAGGCAGGGCTTGTTTAGGTTCAGGGAAGGTCAGGATTCAGCACGTTTAGTTTTAGAGGAAGGGGCATGGCAGCAGCCTGGGCGACAGAGATGAAGAAGTGGGCCGATTGTGGTGTCAAGAAGACAGATCATTCAGTAGCCCCTACGGCCATCTTGACAATCCGGACAAGAATGAAATCGGCGAAGAAGTGCAGAAGCTCGGTGACTGGCAGAACAAGACCTCCTCAACAGGAACTTTGTAGCCGGAAACCCCGAGTTTGTCTGCAAACCCCGCTCCCAAGCTCTTATTGGCTTGATTTTTGAAGCGAGAGTATCCAAATCCTGCATCATGAGCCTACTATATTCAGCTTACAAAATCCTACGCCCTAGCCGGGGGCCTGCGTTCCCAAGCTGTGAGGATGTCCGGCAGACCATTTTCGAATCCAGCAAGTTTGCCGTCCTCAGCCTGACGCGCGTCGGGGGCGTCAGTGGGGAGCTGGAGGCCGACTGCACTTAGGTAGTATTATTTGGGGTACGCTTCTGAACCCTATTTTGGGGTCTCTTAAAAGGGACCTTACTGAGAGGGTCTATATCCCCAAGGGTCCCCCTAATCCTAGCTCCCAACTGAGATTTTTGAGGGATTTAGGGCTCTTAGGGTCTATGATTTTTGTAGGGGGTTGATCAGGTATCTTAATTGGCAAAGGCTGTTGAGTCGGGTTTTGCCACGGGTATTCGCGATTAGGGAACGACTTGGGTTATGGTTATGATGTTGAGGTTTGTTGTGCTTCCATTGGGGCTGTCAGGGTTCGGGGCTTTGCGCTTCAAGCTGTAAGCTCTCAAGCTTGAGGTCCGTTTGAGGGTTTTAGGCTGTTTCCATTTGTGATCTTATAAGGTTGGGCATGATTTCCAATATAGTTTTGGCTTTGAAGGTAGAAATGCAGGTTTGGCCAAAGTTGGCAGGCTGAGCACAGGGTTTATCTTCGTGTTGGTCCAAGGTTGAAGAACATGTCATTCTGTTTTGTATCAGCCGCCTAAACCCGCAACATCCTGAAACCTTCAGACTCTGTGTGTGTGTGTGCACCAGTAGATGAGTTTGAAGCCGCAACAAATCTTGATGTCATTCCTCTATACGCCCGGTTTAGTAAGTGTTACTGAAAGCCTCCGCAGACCCCACTCTGAGCATTGTCATGAAGGCTTGCAGCACCCTGTAAGGCCCAAAAGCAATGCTCTGTCTAACCCTTAACCCTAAACCCTCAACCTGCACCTCTAGTTCGGCGGGTGGGAAAAACCGAATGCCCCTAACGGTGGCCAGGCTCGGGTCTATGTCACGAAGGCCTGCTCGGACGGCGGGTTCTCGGGCAGAGGGCTTCTTTAGTTGCGCCTTCCAGATTCCAGAACAAAGATCTTCGAAATGTGGGAAGCGCACTGTGATGGTTCACCGAACGGTTTATTCACGGACTAGGTTTTGTTGAATAGGAGGGCTGAGTTCTCGATGTGCGGGATTCACCAGTGCCTACCTTGATTTTGAGACCCCCCCCCCCCAGCATCGCCGATGGGTCTAGTTCTTCTAGACCTTATCTACATGGACCCCATGAGATCTATCTGTTTCGGGTTCCTAGTATGATTTACATATATAAATCCGGAACAAAAGTAGGTTATTCGGGGCCCATGTGCATCCCACAGTGAGCTGAGGAGTAGCAGGGACCTGCTTCTAGGACCTGGGAACCAAACCTAGGATTTCTAGTGACTATACAGGCTTGGGGTTTCATGAGAGCTGAACCTCTGTGTGCTCAGACCTTCAGGTGTTTGCGAAAAGTCCTGAAGTAGAAAAGGGTTGAGTGTCTAGGCTTAGAGCGATTCTATTGCAGGCCATGCGGGCTCCGACGCCACAAGCCGACCTGGCCCTGACAATTTCACTCTGAGCTTGCATGTCCGTTCTCACTGTCACTAGTGACTAGGGCCGTACTCATGTTGCTTCAGGTTTGGAGTTGGGAAATCGCATCTACCAGGAGTCTGACTTGCGAGTGGTAGACAAAGCCACAAGCCTACTTGGACAAAGCCCCAACCCTAAACCCCAAACACTACACTCTGAGCATTGATATCAGCCACGTGAGAGGGTAAAAACACTACACCGCAGGCTACCCCGACTGCCGACTTCCTCTTCGAGAATACCACTGTCAGGCCTGGGCTGGCGCTCTTCCTCGGGTGAAGGTTTGGGCTTCTCAAGTCTGGGGGCTCCCTTCCTCAGGGTCCTTAAAGCACGGATCCTGCTAGGTCGGGCTCTTGTGAGGCTCCCTTATGTTTTCTTAACCTCCCAAGTCTGAAAAAAAACAAAAGACACTAACCGAAAAGTTTCACCTGCAGATAGCTGCGAGCATCTTCTGTGATTCCAGCGAGAAGCAGCAGACAAGTCCAAACCGTATTCAGCCGAAACCCTGAATCCTGAGTCAGTGGCAACCCGGTTTGCTGTATTGGGCGATACCTTGGCAGCAAACACTAAGATGACCCGACTTAGGGAATTGGTTGTAAGAAGAGTTGTACGTGGTCTGTAGAGTTTAGGACCCAAGAGCAGGGTTCGGTTTGCACAGATGATCCCATTTAGGGCGCTCATGATGCTGTTTGCAAATGGCCTGCTAAGCTTCCTCTGTAAGCACGACCACACGAACCGGTCGCATAGCAAGCCCTCTTGCCGTCCTTACACAATCTTCTACTTCACTCTAACCTGAAACCCGAACCATGCAGGTCCTCGTATTTGGAAGGACGAGATATTGTTAGCAAACTACATATACCGCTTCAGCGCCACATCCCACACCCCCCCACTTGGATCCGAGCGAATCCACATACTACTGCGGCGGTTTAGGATTTTGGGGGCTTCAGGGTTAGGCTGAACCGACTTCGAGGTGGGCCGATGGAGACTCGTCTCTGAAGCCGGTAACAGTGCGCGTGGCTTGGCAACTCCTGGGCTTCGGTGGGTTTAGGGCATAAAATGGTGTTCGGGGTTTAGGCGTGGGGTGGTTAGGGTTTGGGGTTCAGGGCCTAGTTCAGGGTTTGGGGATTGAGGCTTTAGGGGTTTAGGTTGGGCAATGCGCACAAGTTTCAGCCTTTTTCATAGGCTTTCGGGCTTAGGATGTTGTTAAAGAGAGTAGAGCTGAACTACCCTGAACTCTCAACCTTGCCAGCTACAAAAACTGGCAGCAGGCTCACGCCCTAGTTTAGGGATCTGTATGATCTGTCATATTTACGGCACAGACACCCCCTTAGCCTCTAGTCTAATAATTCGGGCTTCGATGTTAGCGGTTCTGGGTTGTGGAGGCCTTGACGGCTTCGCAGAAAAGGGGAGTTTATGACCCCATAGCGCTCAGTCCGAACAACCGCGCCCACGATCGAAATAGGCAACGGAGAAGAGGTCATGGGCAGAGGCCTCTCCCAAGTAATCGAGAGAAGGTGCTAGATGACACCGTCTTCGAGCCCAACGAGGCAAGTTGACTGATGAGGGAATGCAAGGCTTCTGGTTTTGGGAGCTTATTGAATGCTGCACCCTTTTCCAACTCACGACCAGCCACACAATCCCTACATAGTCCCTTATCACAGCAACCCCAAACGTGTGATTGTGATTTGCATGTGCGCAGGTTAGAATTCCCTTGTGTACAGGATGCGAACAAAGTTTGTGGTAAGCCCTAAACCCCTAAACCCTACACCTATAAGAGCTGCATTGACTCATTGACTCCCTGCATAGAAAATCTGGGGCCAAGATAGGGGTCTCAGAAGGTCTGCAGCAGTTCGTCTGCGCAGTGCTAAACTCTCGACTAGTTCTCCAGGGCTTGCAGTTTCCAAAAGCCTAGACTGCTTCAGTTTTGGCCTCAAGAACTGGACCTGGGTCGTTCAGGTTTGGGGCAGCTTATTTTTCTTTGCATGAGTAGTTTCTGGGGCTGCCACACAAACGTCAGGTGAATGACAAGCCATGGTTGAAAGAGCGCACACGAGAACCCCGAGATCTTTTGAGTCCGGGGGACTCCGCTCAGGGTCTTTCGTTGTGGGAATCTTGTCATCGGTACCTATGTAAACTCCCTGGCGCAGGCCCGACAATTGAAGTTCAAAAGCTGCAGGTGTTCCTCCGGTATTGCTTGACGACCAAGTCCTCCGAACCTGAAATCCCTGAGCGCAAGAGCTAGGGTTAGGGTTTGCTCTACAGCCACCAGAAAAACCAACTTCTTTGCAAGGTTGCTAGGAGCTCTGGTCAGTACGACCGCACGAAGCTAGTAGGCTCTCTGTTATTTCAAGGCTGACTTGTCGCGCGAGAGTTCTGCATTTGCAAGCTTCCTTAGTATGGCGATGTTCTTATATACATTCCTGCAGAAGGTAGGTCAGGGTTCAGGTAGGGCTGAAGAAGACCCAAAGCCTAAATGCTAAACACCTAAACCCTAAACCCTTAATGCTAAACGCCTAAACCCCGAAACCCCTAAACCCTAAACCGCTGAACCCTGAAAGCCCTAAGCCCTAAACCTTTATAAACTCACCAAAGGCGATCTGGTTCACCGTCAACGACACGAACCTAGACCCGGCGCCGAATAGCTCGCTTCGCAGCACAGAGGCCGCAACTTCCTTGGTTTGCCTACCTACCTATCTGTTTGTGTGTCTGTCTGTTTATCTGTTTATCTATGTGTCTATCTATCTATCTATCTATCTATCTACCTATTTGTCTATTTATTTATCTACCTACCTATCTGTCTATCTACCCACCTATCTATCTCTCTCTCCCTCTCCCTCCATCTCTCTATCTTTCGTTCTGTCTGTGTTGCTAGGTTTCTTTGTTTCGTTACGTTTGTTCTATCTTTCCGAGTCTTGTCGTCGAGCTATATATATATATATATGCCACTTGATCGAGGACTACGTCTTTGCAAACCGCCCCGAGGGGGAACCCGCCGTGAAGTGAAGGGTGTACCGACAAGGGACCCCCGTGAACTGTAAATGCTTTCGGGCACACCGATCTGCCGGAATGAGTCCGTGGGCACACAACCTTATCCGGCTTAGAGCATGGGGTTTCAGTGGAATGTGCAGGGTGGTTGGAAGAGCCCATCTTTTCGAATGCTCGTATCGCTACTCGTCTCTCGTTTGTGCGCCTGTTGTCGGTCATCCTTGAACCCTAAACCCTACACCCTAAACCCAGCAACCTAGCAGTCGGAAAAGGTGTCAAAAAAGAACTAAACCTTAAACTCCAAACAAGAAGCAGCCCCCCAGCCTGGACCCGCAACCCCAAGTCCCTTTCAGAGCCGACAACCCCGCAAACCCCAAATCCAACTGCGCTCTGTTTTCGAAGCGAACTACATGCTGGCACCAGTACAGTAGAAGCCCAAGGTTGGAAACCCAATAGCCCCAATCCTGAAGAGTAGTGTATAGGGAATCCCAGCACTAATTGTCCGTAATCTGGTTTCCAACCTTTTGGGGTTTACTCTACGGTAGAACAAGGAGAAGAGGCATTGATGAATCGGAAGAAGCATCCGTGGAGTTCAGGTCCGCCTTCTTCCGGACGGCGACGGCGGCCTCCTGAGGTTCACCTTCGTTCCTCGAGGTCGGCTACGGTTTAGGGCTTTGGGTTTAGAGTTCTAGGGTTTAGGGTTTTTGTTAAGGGTTTTAGGGATGAATCACTTGCTCTGGAGGTATAGTGGTTCTGACGGCAACAGACATGGTATTGATAATGACAGGGACCAACAGGGACCAAAGCGAGTGATATTTGATTGTATAGCAACTGGTCATCACCAAGTCATGGGTAGTTGTCAAAATTATGGTCCCTTTTGGGGTACCCTAAATAATAGGTGCCGTATTATAATAAGGACCCAAAAAGGGACCATGATTTTGACAACCACCCACATGTTCCTTTGCCTATCTGTGGGTTTTTGGGGTCCTCGGGTTTAGGACTCAAGGTCGCGAGGACCCAGGCCGGCTATGGCACGTTGTCGTTTACCAGGCCATCGAGGAATGGCTTATAGAAGTAACCTCCCACTATCCGAGTCATTATCCTTTGCCTTGCCATGCTGTAAATTTGGGATTCTAGTTGCTGTCGCCTGGTTTTCTACCTTCTCGGACTATGGGTTTGCAGCTGCGAAACTCTAATATATAGGGGTCGGAATGATAAGCAGAACTATTGACTAGAGCTACTTCTTATTTTGACTGTACTAGAGCACGACCAAGAAACCCTCCTTCTAAGCATCAAGGCTCCTACTCCAGCTTTGGGGTGCTGGTTCTGCGGCAAGGCTTCTGATCTCGTACCGTGCACAAGCATGGCGCTTTAAATCGCACAGCGCAGCGCTGGAACGCCCGTAAGAGATCGTGAGAGTTGTTCCAAGGATTGTTGCAGGTAGGAGTTGCCGAGAACCGTTGGTTAATTACTTGGCTCTTGTTAAGGCATTTACTTTAAGTTACCATAATAAAGAAACCATATTGTTTACTATAGACCCCTAATATGGTAACTTAAATCAAATCCATCAGCAAGAATCCAGGTTCAGAGCTTAGCACACAAGCGTTTTTGAGTGTCCAAGCCAAAGTACCTCATAGTCATATGTTCCCTGGAATACCAACTTATGTTGCTACTGCTCTAAATAAACCAAGGATCTGATTTTGTTGATCTTTTGGAGCCATCGAGTTAAAATGTTTTGACTAGCCTCCTCCCTCTGGCACTGCCTTGCATCACTGACTTTTCCTCGTGTTTTCAGGTGAGACGGAATCGGTGAATTTGGTCTCGTACGTCGCCACAGTGCAGGAAAGCTTTGAAGGACTGCGTCGACCAGTGTCCCAATATCATGACTTCTAAGGACACCGCACCCTAGACCGGTAACGACCGAGATGTGGAATGGGGTAAAGCCGTTATTTTTGGATTTTTTCTAGAAGCCCAGTTGTCCCTAAGCCCGAAACCGCTAAACCCCTAAACCCCTCGAGCCCTAAATCCTAAACCGTAGCAGGTTCGTGGCCAGGGATGCTTTAAGAGCTTGTAAGGTTCCCTGGCCTTTCAAGCTCGGCCCGATGTACGGCTTACCAAAGGAGTGCAATTCCCCCCAACCCCTTGGGTACCAAAGGCCTAAACCGGGGCCATTTTGCCTGCATCCTGCAACCTGGCAGACGAAATCTCCAAATCTTAGGTTTAGTATGAAATATGTATTAGTGTGGTTTAGTTAGAGTCTAGGGTCTAGGGTCTAGGGTTTATGGTAGAGTCTAGCATCTGCAAAGCCTAGCAGCTATCCTAAGTCCTAAGAGTTTCGACCCCCACAAGGCTGTAGAATAAGAAGGCTCCAAGCACCAAGCCATCATACACCACTCTAGACGATTTAGGGTTTAGGGCTGTGCGGGTTAGGGTTTCAGCAAGGCTTTGCGGTGTTGGGTTTTAGGGTTTTAGGGTTTGGGGCGTCAGGGTTTAGGGTTTGTGCTATTTTTTATTTGATAAGTTGGTACTTGCACCTCGCGGCAGGAACAATTGGTGGCAATAAGTACTAAAGGCGTGAGAGCGTCGTGTGAAAATGTTGCCGAAGATGTTATAGGACATGTTTTCGGCGTGAGTACCGTTGGAAATAATGTGCTCCCTGTGCAGCTCGTGATGAGGCTGGTGAGTTTGCAGTTGTTGCCCTACACCGCCTGACCTAGTGCGAGTGCCAAAAGTAGCCACACTCTCGCCTTAATAGTCCCGATGTCAGTATACTATCATCTACACCCGAAAGACCCTAAACCCTGAATCCCCAAAGCCAAAAAGCTGTAGGCGTCGATCCTAGCCGTGCGAGAGGCAAAAAAAGCAACAAATCTGAGCCCCAAGCCCTAAGACTTCAGACCTAAACTTTCATCCCCAATCGAAATGTACTCGACTGTCATATTCTGGGCTCTTGCTCGGCATCAAACCATTGTTTCCGTAGGAAGGAAACTGTATCATTCCCGATAGATCCCTGCTATGGCAACTTATGAAGTTTTAAAGCGAAATCCCTAGAAAGGGCCCAGTATTAGAGGTTTGAGGTTCGGAGATTTGTGGACCCAACACCGGGGGATGTGAAGGAGCCTCTGATCACTGCTTGGTTTGGGCCAGTCGGCTAGGCGGTAGCAGCGGGCAGGCAACCGCATCGACCTTTGGGGTTCGGGCTTAGGGTCTACTTGAAGGATGACTTATAGGAGTTTCGTTTCCGGTAAGGGCGTAGGGTTCTTTTGCAGGTTCGGTGGGCCTACTTAGAGGATCATATGCAACCAAGAACCATAGTGAGGGGACTAGGCCAAAGTTGATTACAAGTGTAGTTAGCTTACAACACAACTTGGTCTCGTGCCTGGTGGTTAGGGTGTGCCAGGCTGTTCTGGAGATCTGGAAATACGGTAATTTGCGTGCAGACCGGCTTTGGCTGTTGTGGGGCTGACAGCCTACCTATAGGCCCCATAGTAGTTCCTTTTAGAAAGTTGAGGTTGAGGATGAATAGACCTTCGGGGCTAAGGTAGCGTCAGAGGTTCTGGGCAGGCAAGGTTTAGGGTCCCTGACGCTTCCATTTGCACCACATCCATCTAGCCCTAGGTCTGGCAAGGGCAGGTGTTGTATGCAGCGATAAACACCGCTGCTGTCTTGGTTTTAGTGGCATGGTAACTGCGCGCAGTCATGCTCCCATGTGAACTGAACGTATCTTAGCGTCAACACAGCTGCTGCTGTACTTGTCTAGGTGAAGCGTGAGGCTTTGGTTCTGTGGGTTTTCCGAAGGCGAGCGAAGTCAGCGAGGGCCCGCGAGCCGGCTGAGAGCAGTCTTCATCCGAGCCCCAATCCATCAGGCAGGCGTGAAGCTTGAACTGGATGATTGCGGCCAACTAATGGCAACTCAAACGGCCTTGGCCTCAGGGGCTTTCAGGAGATGTTTATGGGTTGCAGTCTAGGTCTAGGGCTGTACGTTTATCGAATTACACTGTGTTTCGCCAGCCTGGATGAAAGGGCGTGCTCTTGCTTCTGCAGGGCCCGAGATGCACTTGCGATTGAGAACTAAGAAGTTTGAACCCGCCACCCTGCACCTCTAAACTCTGCGTGCCGAACCCCCGCAGCGGTACATGAAGCATAAGAAATCTACAGTGTGGAGTGCTTTGTTATGATGATCTATATATATATATGTGTGTGTATATGTATATGTGTATATATATATATATATAAACAAGTTTGTAACTCTAAGTTCAAAAAGTTTGGCGCTTTGGGTGTTAGGGTAGGGTTTAGGGCTGCAGAGCTTCCAGTTGAGGAGCCCGACAGTCAAACTTTCGGTATGCTCGACGTCTCGTGAGACTCGTTGGGCGGAACAGGTTCCCCGACGGAACTTTATTGGTATACTGTAGTAGAAGATAGCATGCTATAGTAGACTATAGTACTATAGTAGAAAAGGGTTACGGACGTTGGCTTCCTGCAAAACGATACAGCTCAGCTTGGCAGTGTCGCAGGATTTAGACGTCTAGCAGTCAACTTGGTTTTGTGTGGCTGCTGGATCCGGTGGCCTCGGGTGACTCTCTCTTGTTGTGCAGTTGCGTTCTAAACCGAGCCGGGCATTAGTAGAACCGGTAATCAACATGAACCTGAATCGGAAAGGGTGGCTTTGTCAGTTAGACCGGACTTTGCACAACGTGGCACCCTTGAATCCTGAAACCTAAAACCACCAACCCAGCTGCGGTCGGAATCAGTACGAATATGATCCCTTCGGGTTCCTGACCTTATTGTAATCATAGTATAACACACGCCCAAACTCTCTTCTTAATGTTGAAAGTTACTGCCCCTACTTTACGCCTCCGATTCTTTCTCAGGCCACGCGAGTAGTGGACTTCGACTACTTCCCTTCAACCGAAGCAGCCGTCTGGGAAGATGGCGAGACGGACAGGTAGGGGCGGCTAAGGTAGGTGGGTAGTTCTCTAAATTAGGGTCCCCTTGTATTAGGCTGCCGTACTAGATTGGAGACTCAGAAAGGGACCCTCGCAATTATACAGAACTGCCCATGTGTGTCTGTGCGTCAGGGACCTTAGTCTAGAGTCAGAATCTAGATGGTAGGGATTTAGACATCTGTATGTTGATGGATGTACCACCATACATCCACGCGCATATGTAGGGCTGCTCCTTCTGTTTATGGTTCAAAGTTCCGTTGCTATTTTGGGGTACTGTCGTAGCAGGAGCGGATTCCCGGGCTTTTACGTGGACAGGACTCAGAAGCTCAAAGTTGAGCACCTGCATGAGTAGGCATCCTTTAAATCTTGGGGATACGTAGCCGGCTTGTATGTATGTATGTATGTAAGTAAGTAAGTAAGTAAGTATGTATGTATGTTGATGTGTTTTGTGCGTGGGTGTGTCCATCATGGTTGTTGACTCTCTGGGCGCAGAAACTCATCAGCTGGGACAAACTTGCATGCCTGCAGCCGCAATCTGACCCCCGAAATCTCTGCATGATACACCACCGTAAGCCTTAAAACCCTAAGCCCTACACCCTAAACCCTAAACCCTAAACCCTAAACCCTAAACCCTAAACCTATAAACCCTACACCCCCAAGCCTTGAGGCAATGTCTGGCATACGCGATCAAATCCGATGAAGCTGCAAACGCCCTGGCGAATCATCAGGCCACCGGTTCTCCTTTGCGGGGCTTTAGGGTTTGCGGCTTTAGGGTTTAGGGTTTAGGGGAAAGTCAACCCCAAGAAGTCTGGTACCTTCTTCAAGGACTTCCTGCTACAGAATTCAGCTATAGCGGCCCTTGCCTGCCTATTTCCCTCGGAAGGACATGGTTCAAGCGGCTTCTAGGTAAGGTAGGTGAGGGAATCACAACATGAGAATACAGAAGGGATCCTAAACCCGAAGCCCCAAAACCACCACCACCCCCTTGTCGGCCATACCTACCCTCATCCCTTGTCTTCAGCCTTCCCGGTGATGAATCCGAAGCATAGGCATTTGGGGTTGAGGATTTCAGGAAGGTACCAGGGTTCGGGGTTTGGGCATCTTGCGTTTACTGGAGTAGGGGGGACCCACGGCTTCGGGGTGAGGGATCGGGGGCTGGGGCCGGAGGTCATGGAGTGTAGGGGTAGGATGCCGGGATTTCAACATTCGGGCCTTGGGGTTGGGTGGAGGCATTGGGGTGCAAGGTTTCATCTGAGATCTTAGAAAGGGTGTGGCTGTGGGATTTAGGGTTTTAGGCCTGGTGTCTAGGCCTCAGATTTGTATGGCTTTGTCGGCTCAGTACAGAGATTTTAGGTTCAGCTCTCAAAGATATTGGAACCCCGCAGCAAGGGTTGTTGTGTGGAAGGGCGGCATAGACGGGTGCAGGGCTTGGCGGGCGTACAGTTCTGCACTATGGGTGCACTTGCTCGGTTTCAGAGCTTGAGCGTTCAGAGTTCGGGAGTTCCGGTCTAGTTTTTAGATTGCAGGGCACACGATTCCGTCCGCGAGTCAACCAGCCCCCACCCCAACTTCCAAAGCCGCCAAGTGCCCTCAATCGTCCTAAACCTGACTAGGCAACTTCCTGCGTTTCTGAGAATCGGTCCAGGTCGGTCTTCGTGTGTGGGAAGATGCCGATGCTGACACCTGACTGGATTGCATGTGTTTCGTCGGCGTCTCCCTAGGCCGGGTTCGCAGGCGACAGAGATTACACTGAGCCACCCATTATGAGTGGTCACCCTAAAACCGAGATTGCCCCCAAATCTAATAATCTAGGGGCCTTAATAATTAGAATAGGGTGTGGAGGCACATTATGCTAGAATTATACTAAGGGACCCCCAAAACCCTGTTCTGAGTATTAAGGCCCTTGCATTGATCGAAGGCGCAGAAAGTTCTTGCTTTTGCCCTTCAGCCCCTCACTGAGGAGACGGATGAGGTCATCTGCCTCCGTGTAGTGGCACTGAGCAACAGCACTGCGAACATAGAGACGCGCGACTCGCCGAACCTTAAGGGGTTTTGCTTGAGGTATAGGATTGAGAACCTAAACGTGAGCTCGGAAGCTTGCGTTGATGGCTTACCCGGATTTCGTATCCACGGTCCTGGCAAATTTATTGAGGTGGGTTGTCGGTCCGGTCGAAGGGTCGAAGGGTGCGGCGAAGAATGCCTCTGATCAAACACAACACTACCCTGCGAAGCAGAAACCTCAAACCTCGAGAGAGCCAGGGTTTAGATTTCGGGGTTTAGAGTCTCGTCCTCGAAGCAGAAGCCTCAAGTCTTAACAGGACCTCACCACATTCTAGGTTTGCGAGGGTTTTCAGCTCTCACAGTTGCAGGACTAGTATTCAATATTCTTTAGGATATGTTAGTCAAAGGCCTACATCAAGCCCCAAACCCAACACCCTGCCCTGTGCGAGTGTGTGAGTCGAAACCCTGACTGTTAAGCCTTTCCCCTTCAATCCTAAGCATTTCTCTCTCAGGATTCCTGCGAGTCGTCATCCTTGAGCCCGAAGACCAAGGCTTCGTCTCGTATTTCATGGATCAGGGGACTTAGTAAGTGTAGTTCTTTCAAAAGCCGGCAGTTTCCAAGTGTTCAGGGGTTTAGGGTTTAGTTCCATGATTTCGCAATCTGGGGTAGCCGTGTGGCACGAGTCCACAGCACAGTCGGCGCCTCGATTCCTGGCATATGCATAGTCCAGGTGTAACAAAGGTATCATGGAACTTAGTAAGTAGCCAGGGTTCCTCGTGTGTTCTGGTGGCAACTAAAGGGTCAGTCGACTTTGCAAGTATGGTGATAGGTTCCTTCAAGAATAAGGCATAGGGGTTATAAGGCATTGCAGGCGAAGCTGCCCATTGTCATGCCAGTTGAGGTAGGCATTTACGATTGTAGGGTTACCTCTGGGTGCATTAATCCAATCAGTAATTCTGTCTGCCGGCACAACGCTAACATTGCCTAAGGGTTGAGGTTAGGCTTAGGCCCAGGCTTGGCGACTACAAGGCGTGTTCCTGTTTTCGGCGCAAAGTGACTCCCGATGCTATGTTGTTTTTGGTTTCGGTCGTGTGTACTCTATAAGCCTTATCTATACTCGCAAGTGTAGTTACGTTTGTGTTGACACGAATGCATAGACGCCTAGAACAAGGAAGCTAGGCGTTGGAGAGAGATATGACCGGAGTTGAAGGGAGCCCCACACCCTAACCGCCAAAAAGGCTTGAACACCCGCAAGTTGTTTGTTTCAGAGTTGAAGTCAGGGGCCGACATTTTGGATCCCCAGATTGTGCCCTAAACCGTAAACCCTATGTTTGAAGGATCCCGAGTCCCTGCACAATGACAATTAACTCCCCGAGCCTTTGCCCAATTCTATATAGCCTTATTATAAGGCCCTTTCAGACCCTATTAAACCTCTGTAGAAGCCGGATGATGCCTGCAAGACTTGACATGGTGCCGGTTGCGGCCATATAACGGTTCAGCGTCCAGGCAGAAACTTGGTCCGGTCTCGGAGTTATGGGGTGTTGACCTTAAGGCTTGAAAGTTTCACGCAAAGCGGGCGACAGGCCTGGAGCAGAAGTTGTGAACTTTTCCTTGCCCTAGTAAAGTCTATGTGTTCCCCTGTTGCACTGCAACGTGAAGTGTGCGAGATGAACTCAAGCCGCACGCATGAAGGAAGAACAGCCGACAGCCCCGAACACCCAGACTGGACCTGAAGGTGACAGCAGGACATCGATTTGGTGTACACAAGGTGTGGACTCTCCGGCAGCAGTCGTCAATGCAAGTGCTGGCAAGGATTTGGGCTTGGGCTCGCTATAGGGCAGCCTACGTGCTATCTCCAAGTCCACGAACTTGGAAAGCCTACTGAGTTTGTCCTGCAACCTCCTTCTGCCCCAAGAGGCGTTGGGATCCCTCAGCCCGAAAACTCTGCACCCTAAGCCCTAAGTTCTGGCTGCAGAAATCAGAAATTTTGAGGTCAGGATTAGGGGTTTCGGGTGGTTCAAGTTTGCTGGTGTCTTGTCAAGGCCTGAAGATTCCAGCTTGCCGGCACGCACCCAAAGCCTGGGCTGAAAAAGGGGGCTTGCTTCGAGGGTTTAGGGCATACGGGAGACTCGCGCTTGACTCTTTCAGCATGGTCGCGGGCATTTTTGGAGCCCCAGATCTTACTTTAATTGGTTCTGGACGTTTGACCAATCATGAATCTAACTTTTCACCTCCTACATAGCTTTAATTACTATATACAGCCCAAAACCAAATCACAAGACTTAAGGCACCCTGCTAGTGTTAGTTTCCTTCTCCAGGGCCGAATTCTAATTAAACTCTTGAAGCCAGCTGCCCGGCTTCTAGGGATTGCTGTGCGTACTTGTAAGCAGCCGCTAGGTATTCTGTGGGGTTTCGGGTTTAGGGTTTATCGTGTGCATCTCCATGTATGTGGGCTTGTATAAACCACAAACAAAAACCGCCCACCGGCCACTGCTCTGAGGGTTGCTTGCACCCTGAAGGTCTAGATGGTAAGATTCCGAAGAGTTCCAGGCATGGTGGCGACCTCCCCCTCAAACTACCCTTCCACCAAACCATCGATGTGGAATGGAGCCTCTGACACCAAGAACTGCACGCTGAACCTCACTGGCCTCCACTACACCCCTGGCGCCCGAGTCGCTTTGTCACACGTCTGCAGTTAACCGTAAACCCTAATCAACCCCTAAACCGCTAAACCCTAAACCCCCAACCCCTAA
>CAJNDV010032630.1:36119-52078 GCA_905221635.1 Symbiodinium sp. CCMP2456 | reverse complement strand
CGCCCCCCCCCCCCCCCCCGGTCCATTCACCAAGCCTTTCGGTTCAGCGGCTTCGGAGGTTAGGGTGCAGGGGTTTTTGCAAGTCGTAGATCCAAGCTGCGACCCATGTCTGGTAACTCTAGTTGTCTAGATTCGAGGTAGTTCGTAACTCGGAAGCTCGAAGGACGAATGCATGTGCTCGATTGGGGATGTTCAATGTTTGTACAATTCGGGATGATCCTTAGGACGGAGGAAGCCTCAAACTTGTTTCAAGTTCATATACAATATAGGGATTCATGGTATAAGGGTATAGGGCCACTAATTATAAGCGTCGTTTGGCCCCCAAGGATGGCTGTGAAGTTTATAGGGCCGAGGTCCCATCCTTTGAGGTGGTAAGGTTCCATCGGTCCTTATCTAGGTAGGCCTTTGGGACAGTTTATAGTTTCCCTTATTGGGCTTAAGAGGATGCTATTTACTAATATGGGGGTTTCCGAAAATAGGGGACCCTAATATAGTACCCTAAATAGTAGGACCCTTATTATAAGGACCCCAAAATACGGTACCCCTTGTTTTCGGAAACTCCCATATGTTTTTGGAGGCTCTCAAGGGCCAAAATATAGTTATAAGGTCAGTGGAGAGACTTGCCAGCAGGACAGTATAACTTCTGCTGGTGCCGCAGCTACTCGACGGAGATGAGCTGCAATCTGCCAGCCACTTCGGCTGGGACTTGGGCCCGAAACCCTAAACCCTCCCCCTCACAGGGTCTGGGTCAGGGTTCATGGCTTGAGGTTTCAGGTCTAGGCTTACCCTAGACCCTAAACCCTAAACCTTGTGAAGCGTAGGGCTTAAGGTTAAGGGCGTTGAGGGTTTAGGGCTTGAAGTTTCACGTTCAGGGCTAAGGCAACTTAAAAGGTGAGGTTTGAGGGTTCTCGATCTCCGACGCCTTGGCTTAAGGGGTTCTGGATTCATCCAGACGTCTTCAATTCGAGGCACCTTTCGATTTGCACGGCTTCAGGATCCTGGAGGTTTTTCCGGTGTGAGAGGCGAGTTTTTGCAGCTATATCCTGAGCCCTGAACGACGAGGTTCACAGTCCGAAAGCCCCCCCGAAGGCCCCAAACTTGAACACTTCGAGGCCTGGCCGAAGCCGTGAACGTTGAACCCCACCAGCAGCCCACACGACAAGTAGGTTTGGCGGAAAGCCCGAAACGCGAAAGCGCCCACGTGTCTAGAAGCCTCCCGAACGCGAGGATCACTGGAGGCTGGTAGGCGACATTACGGTGATCTGCACAGGTGGGGTGAGTCCCACTCTAAAGGTTCAGATTGCAAAGTTCGGGCCTGATGAGACAATGCTGTTTGGGACCTGACAACTCTAGAGCCTACACCTGTTTGTGAAGGGTATGATCGAATCTTCTCACGCAGTGGGACCATTCGGATACAGCGGCTGAGGCAGAGAGAAACAGAGAGATCGAGAATTTTCTCATGTGGTCATTCACTCGCCAAATGCTAATTCGGAGAGGACTGTCACTTGAGACAATTGAAGGACAAGGCCGCGATCTAAGGATTGAGTGCGTCCAGAACCGAGTCTAGGCAGTGTCATTTAGAGATTACGGCCCACTTACATCGGACATAATACCGAAGCATGAATAGTTACTAATGCCATTTCTATTCTAATCAATACTGCCCTACACACCTGAACCTTTCTCTAGCAACCTGTACAGAAGCCTATCAAGGAACTCTATTCTACGGCAACTAGCCATTAAGCTCCCTCTGATACTGTAAGCGTTCAGTCGACAAATCGCCACGTGGAAGCAGGCGTTGTCCGTAAGGCAAAGATTACAGTGGTCTTGATCATCTGTGGGTTTTCCTGTTTGAACCCATGCTCGCAGGTTTACATGTGTATGCATGTATATGTATCCATGGGTGCATGTTTGTAGGCATATGTATGTATGTATGTATGTATGTATGTATGTATGTATGTATGTACGTATGTATGTATGCATGCATGCATGTACGTATGTATGTGTGTATACATGTGTGTATGTGTGTATGTGTATATGTATGTGTATGTACGTATGTACGTATGTACGTATGTTTGTGTGTATGCATGTATGCATGTATGCATGTATGCATGTATGCATGTATGCATGTATGTATGTATGCATGTATGTATGTATGTAGGCCCGTATGGATGCAGGTAAGTTTGTACATGGTTGTACACTATGTACTACGATCTATTATACTACCACAATGTAGTGTAATGTAACACGTAATGTAATGCAATGCAATGTAGTGTAATGTAATGCAACGTAATGTAATGAAACTGAACGTTACGTATGATAAGGTAAGGCAATGTATGAAATGCCTGTGTGCAGATCACGCAGTAAGCAGCATCTTGGTATCACAGGGCATGATCTGAATCGTTTTTGGGGCACCGCTAAGTCGAAGTTTTGCTTTGTAGCCCCAGTTACACACACCCCGAAACCATCCCCTTGGCTACCATGACCCATGGTCATGCCATGGTCTTAACATGTCCGCATACATAAACGCATGTATGCACTGATGTAAGTGACTAAACAACTAAGCAGACATTATGTATACACGTGTATGCATATGCTGTAGCGTGCATTTGGCAAAACACAAAAAAATCTACCCTCACCCCCAACCCGCATGGTACCCTTGATGGTAGCCCTGATAGTAACCCTGATAGATCCCTTCCAAGGAGCCTGAAACCTCAAGCCAGAGACGACAAGCAGAATAACAAACAAAGCAACACGACACAGGCGACAGCTACGACAACAATGGGGTCTGCGATGAATGCGGCCTGCCATGGAACGGGCCCAACGAGGCGCACGTCCTCACGTTGGTTCAGGGTTTGGGCTTAACAATCTCTTAGGGCTGTAGAAGTGTTTCAAGCCCTGAACCCTACAAGAAACAGTTTTGGGTCTAGGCTTTGGGCATTGGGGTTTAGTTTGTTGTCGGCTCAGGCTTTGGTATCATAGCTGCCCAGATGTAGGGTCGTCGGTGTCCTTGTCCCATGGGCCTACAAGCCAAGCAAGTGGCGAAATTCGCAAGCAGCTGTTGACTTCGAAACCTGTGCCCCGATCCTTCGATTGAACCTACGTGCCTCAGCAGTACCATCGGTTGTTTGCTTTGAGATCTCCTAGGAATAGGTTATGCTGTACTTTAGGGTTCAAATTCTGAGAGACCCCAGAGCCAGATCCCTCGAGTTTCGGGTATGTGGAATCCTAACCCCCCAAGCTACCAAGCCAGCCCGAAGCTCCCTAAACCAGGAATAAGGATGCTCGATTTTCTGCATCTAGCATATAGCCTTAGACCCTAAGGATCTAACGTTTTCTGTGTTCTTCTTGTGTTTGAGCAACCACTGCTTCGATTTAAGTTTTTGGCGGATATCGAGTCTCAGCGCCCCGTCGTCGAGAATTTTGGGCTTGGAGTTCTGGGTTTTCACAAAAAACTCGACTGCCGCCCTTACTTCCCATGCTTCGCAAAGGGCAGCAGTCGAGGTCCTTGTGAAAAAAGAGTTCTGGGTTTGTTCTTTTGAGCTTTTTGCTTCAGCTCAAACGCCTACTCAGCGAGACAGGTAGGCATAGACTCTTGCATGTACTCTTGTCGGAATATGTTGAGGTTTAGGGGCGGCTTTGGGGCTTGAACACGCCTCTCATCCATCCTTCGCCGTTGCCGACGGTATTGCAATGTCAGATCGCGCCCCATCGCAAGACCCAACACCCAAGTGTTGGACACCCTTTTCGGATCTTTCTCCAGAAGGTAGCATAGGGGTGTGAACGGCTCTGTGCTTGGATTACGGTTTGGGGTAAAGGGAGGCTTCAGACAAGGAATTTCTTTTGTAGTCCGAGTGCGAGTGTCAAAAGACACCTACACCTCGCAGGACAAGACGGGGTGCGAGATGTACGCGGACCGGGCGGCTCAGATGCCAGTAGCCAACGCCCCCGCGATGTCCTTCTTGGGCTGTCGGAATGAGCTTTCTTTATACCCTATTCGAAAGATCATGGGACGTAGCAAGTATGGCATTGTCAAGCAGCTTCATCAGGGTAGAAAATTTCGCAACCCTTACAGCAGGACCCAGAGTCCCCGCAGGTCTAAGATCGAAATCGGAACTGTTGGTAATAGCAAACGATGGTTCCAATACCATAGCAAAGGATGCTGGGTTTAGGGTTTAGGGTATACTCAGCCTCGCAGTCCCTGCTGCCGGTCAGCTGTCCTGGCGTGACGTTACAAGCCAGTTGCAAAAGGGTATACTAGTACATTTTTCCGCAGTGGACCCCGCGACCCTGTTCCAGTTGTTCAGGCCCCTATGACACAGAATGGCCCAGAACGCTCCACTTGTTCCTGTCAGAACCGACACCCAGAGCGCCTAAATCTGACTCTTTATATATCAGCCTCATGAACCTAGCCCTTCTATCCCACAACTTTGATGACCGAAGCCTAAGAGCCGAGGCTCTGGCGATCATTCTCATGAACCTCTTCTACATTTTGGCCTTCTTCCTCCTCAGCCTTCAGCTTGAACTCACACATCCGGATCGAGCCAGGTGTTCCTGGGTTCAGGGCTTGGGGTGCAAGGGTTCAGGGTTGTGGAGTTTAGGATGTAGAGTGGTACTTCGTGTAAGAAACGGTAAGAGGATGTAGAGTGGTACTTCGTGTGAGAAACGGTAAGAGGCACACATGTGAAAAAAACTGTGCCTCGAATGCAGCTGAAGTGCCGAAGTTCCTGAACAAGATGCTATGTTGCGGGGTATGAGGTTTGGAGCCGTTGGCGTCACCAGCTTTGAACTGGGATGTTCGGATTTCTGAAGGTGTGTGGATGTTGCCCGGCAGCTTGATGTTTAAAGATCGGGTGTAAGGCTCTTGAAATAGGGCGGCTCGAGGCTCCTCCTTTAGTGGCTATATAGTACACTTATAGCAAAACACAGCCCCAAATTCTTGTTCCAAGCATTCAGGCCACTGCAGAAAAAACACCCGCAGAAATCCAGAAAGTCGCATAATAGGCCATGTGAGCCCAGCTATCAACCCAACAAAATTGCCCTGTTCTGATTCAGAGTGCTTTTCCCGTAGATTCGTTTGCACAGGCCTGTGGCGAACCAGGGGGTCCATTGGTTCCAGGCTATGGCGCTTGGTCTTCAGGGGCTTAGGGTGTAGGGTGTGAGCTTTGTAAATGTGAAGACTTTTGCGGGTTTGGGAAAGAGGCGTCTGACTGCTATGGCTGCGTGATTCACGCTGGTTCGAAAGTCGCGGCCTGTGGATTTGGTCGGGGATGGCGGAGGCTAGGAGTTTCAGCTGTTCAGCGGTCCACACGAGTTGAACTCATCGAGTCTTCACAGACGAACAGGCACGTGGATCCTTCCGCCAGGAATCAAACCTGCTCTCAAGGTTGGTCTTCCTGTTTGGTTCTGTAGGTGTGGATGTCTTGTGAGTGATATCTAATACTGCACTAAACGGTGAGAGTTCCTTTTGCGACCTACATAAGGCTTCGGGATTGAATGCGAGGCCCGCAACTCTAAACCCTAAGCCAATCATTGGCCCTTAACCCTGCACCCAGATGCATGACCCTGTAGGGGAAGACTGGCTGGCGATTGAGCGGGCGCAGAGTTCTGATCGAAGATATCTCGGTGGAGGGTGAAGGCCGCATCGAGTCAATTCGTCGGATATAAGGTTTGTAGGGAGGGGGGGCGTCGGTAGACAGCATGCTGACACCTTTGTCGTTGGGGTTGTCATATATCTTGTCGGGGTGTGGCCAGGCGGGCGCCGCATCTTGCTTCACCCATCTTCACCCCATATGTATAAGAATAGAGACAGAGACAGGTATCTGAAATTTTAAATTCTATTTAGTATATCATATAAATGCATGTGATGTAGCACATATTATATATTGTGTATAACACAATGATTCTTTGTATTTTTGTATGTTACATGTTTTGTGATATATACTACATATTATTGAATTAGACCTGTTTTTCTACATTCTGCATTGTGATATGATGCGTTATGCCTCAGACATTACATGTCCTTCGTTCTCTATGTTATTTATTGCACAGTATATACCGTATGTTATATGGTAGATACTACATGGTTACTCACTAAACGTTACGTAGTTTCCTTTCTATGCACCGTACCGTATGATATAATCTGGATGTATGTCTGCATGAATGAGTGTACGAATGTATGTATGTATGTATGTATGTATGTATGTATGTATGTATGTATGTAGGTATGTATGTGTGTATTTATGTGCACAGCTCGGGTTCGGAATGAGCCTGTATATAATGCTTGGTGGTTTGCTGTACACCTCGCCTGACCTGGTCATATGTGTACAAATATGCATAATATATCGATATGTATATATGCATATACACGTAGTGCTGTACTACATAACGACACATGTGCATGCATACGTGTTCGTACATATACCGACATATATACATACATATGTGCGCAATAGTATGCCCACGTTTGCACATGTATACGTGTATGCTCTGGACGTATGCATGTACCTGTGTATGCTTGTATATATGTACGTATGTTTCAATGTATGTAGGTATGTGCAAACACACACGCAAAGGCTTGTTTGTGTACCTATCTATGTATCTTACTGTCTATATACCTATCTACCTGCCGATCTATCTACCTATCTATCTATCTATCTGCCTCCCTATCTGTCTATTTATCTATCTATCTAGCTAGCTATCTATCTATCCATCTATCTATCGGTCTATCTATCTATCTGTTTATCTATCTATCTATCTATCTATCTATCTGTCTATCTATGTGTTTATCTTTCTTGCTTTCATATCTTTATTTCTATGTTTCTTTTGTTATTCTTATTTGTATTCTATCTTATCTATTGTTGTGTATCTATCTATCTATCTATCTATCTATCTATCTATCCGCCTACCTACCTACCTACCTACCTACCTGCCTGCCTATCTGCTTGCCTATTTAAATAAACTGACTATATCTATCTATCTACCTATCTATCTCTCTATCTATCTGTCTATCTACCTATCTACCTATCTTTCTTTCTATCTGACTAGGAATAACTATACAGTTAAAATCCAATATAAAGCAGTTACATGAATGAACAACGTATACACGTTCTGGTTATGGAGACTGCCCACTCTACCACAAGTTTGGGCTGCAGGAAATCATCTGGTGGTGACTACATTGGGAAGCTTGGCATGATTTCCTTCACGCCTTTGGGGCCTTCAAACTAGAATCCCAACTGCCCAGCCCAAACACCTGAAAACTTATCACAAGTCTACACCTGAGCCTGGTCGGTAAATCCTACATCTGAACCGCTTGCATTTAGGATTTCAGGATGATGAGGTTCCCATCGGGATCCCTGCAGCTTTTACGTGTCAGTGTTCAGGATTACACGAGCCGAGAGCTTATACAGGTCAGGCTGTCATCCATGCAAGCCTGAAACCTTTGTGGTTCTGACCTCTCAGCCCTGCTTGTTGTTTCGAGTTGGGACCTTTATTGCAAGGCTTGGGTGAGGCTCGATTCGGGGTTTGGGTTCAGGGAGGTTGGGTCGGAGTTTGGGTTGTGAGACTTCGCGAACCTAGCCCTAAAGCCTGAAGCCGAAACCTGGGACAGTAGCGGACATGAAGCTTCAGGGTGTCGGGCTACGGGTTCTTGGAAGGTCAGGGTCTGCTTTCGAAGGCTTTCGAATGCCAGGAGGTTGATACAGAGCTCGCAAGTCTTACTATGCTTCAAAGGGGTCCTATTATTTCAGGGGTAAGGAACCATGGGTGGCTTGAGCATGGTCCGACATGAAGCTCACATAGGGTTAAGATGTGACGGGGAAGAGATTCAGAGCTTACCTATGCCCTCTCCGTTTGCTTTTAGCAAACACTGGAACTCCTCGATGGGAGGCTATGGGGAGGAGTTGGAGTCGATTTAAAGATTCGAGCTTAGGGCTTAACGTTCGGGTAAGGACTTAGGGCGTCGAGGTTTGAGTTGGGAGGTGAGGGCTTGGGCTGTGTGAAGAGTCCGGCGGTTGATGGTGCAATTTCTGCAGTACCTTAAGCACCCTAAAGTTAAGCCATGAGAGTTAGGGCATGTTTCTGACAGAAGCCCTACAACCTCATGAACCCCCTACAAAGCCATAAGGAGGCATACAAAGCTTGTATTTAACCCGGGTCATCAAGAATCGAGAGGATGTTATCCATTCATTGGCCAATCCCCTACACCGAAGTAACGGGACAATGGGCTAAGAGATGGACCTTCATCCCTCATATCCTTTCTGGTCACCGTCAGTGGCCCCAAGCCCCAAAATCTAAACCCCAAACCCCCAGACCCACCTTACCACCTGCGCTCACCGTCTCCACCAGGCTCGCACTTCCTGCGCGTTGGCCCCTTGCTCGCACACGGTTTGGAGTCCACAGTCCCTACTTTTGGGGTTTAGGGTTTAGGGCGAAACCCTGAACAACACGGCCAAAGTAACTTAAGCTACCACTGAGTGTTGCCTTTCAAAGTGTTTCGGAATGACGGCTTAGGAATCATTTAGGATTATGCAGACCTGGAGAGAGCTGGCTGCAGCCCCAAAAGTGAGCTGAGGAGCCATACACCGCACCACAAAGCCTTTTCTGAGCCGGAACGGGGAAGAGGGCAGAAGAGCTTCGGACACCCATCCTCCCCGAAACAAGCATCCCAAAATCCCAAATCCTGAAGTCAGGACCTTTCAAAACTCGAAAAAGCCTGGAAAGACCCAGAAATCTGGAAATTCTGGCAGCCTTGCACCCATCAGGTCTCCAGAGAGATCCCCGAAACTCCCTAAAAAGTGGTAACTCCCAAAAATTTCTCCCTACAGCTTACGTAAGGTTCAGGTTTGGACTTTCAGGGTTTTGGGTGGTTTCGGCCAGAGTGCCCAACCTAATAGCATTAAAGGATCCACCTGCGAAGCTGTAAGTCGTAAGGCAAATTCCTTGAGTTTTTGGCCGGGTCCTTTGGTCCGGGATGTTTGGCCATGGGTTTACGAGGGCCCCTAAACCCTAAAAGGGTGAGTGTTTCGAGTCTTTGGCCAGCAGGTACAACCTTCCGGGTTCACTTCACCGAAACCAACCACTTCCTCCTCGATGGCGAGTACAAAAGGCTGGCCCGGTGTGGAGCCATACGGTTGATGATATAATCCTGCATTACCCATAATATTGAATCTACCATCATTCCCGTGGTTTGGGGTCTTTAACGCAATGCAGGGTTTATATCATGAACTGTAGGGCCTTTGGAGTTTAAGTCTTCCTTCTTGAGGCCTGGATCTTTGGCATACAAGCTTCAGGCCTAGAGTCTTTAGCGCCGTCGTTGTGGCACGCAATGTAGGGGCCTTAATAAGTACCTATACTATTTTTGTACTATTTTGGGGCCTCCTTGTTATTATTGTAGCACAATATACCGCAAAACCCTAGTCTAACTGTTAAGGCACGTTTATCATGTCGTCTTCGTTTTCATTGCCGTCGCTTTCGCAGCACCCGCAGCAGCAGGAACAAGCGGTGGTAGTAACAGTAGTTGTAGTAAGAAGAACAAGACGGGGGAAGGGTGTAGCTCATATCAACGTGAGGACACACACACACACACATCGATGGCACGGACGCGGCATGCATCGACACATCAACCGTTTTGGTTGGCACGAGGTAGCGTGACAAGCAAGTCACGCAACCACAGGACCCAGCGTGCCGTTGCAGATTCGCTTGGGATTTTGAATAATTATCGGTGGCTTCGGCCGGCAGAGAATCAGAACAGTTTCAAAATCTGCACGGCGAGTGCCTAAAGCAAACCCTACTGTAGGTTCTGAAATTCAGAAGAGAAGCACGGTTAGGGTGTTTTGATGTGTGTTTGCAGACCTGATCTGTTGTTCCTCGAACCAGCGTCCCCACCGGAGTGATGCACATTTCCGTGCAAGGATGTGTGCTAGACCCCCACAGCCCTGTATCGCCCATTAAATTGAAATAATCATCAGAGAAGAGTCTAGCAGCAGCAGCAGCAGGGTAGTAGCGGTTGTCAGTGTCGTCGCTGCACTAGCAATACCAGCGATGTTGGAGTCGTTCTCGTAGACAGTGGTAGTCATCGTAGTCGTAGCCGTCGTCGTCGTCGCCCGTAGTAGTAGCAGTAGCAGTAGCAGTAGTAGTAGTAGTAGTAGTAGTAGTAGTAGTCGGTGTAGTCGTCGTCGTCGTCGTCGTCGTCGTAGTCGTAGTCGTAGTCGTAGTCGTAGTCGTAGTCGTAGCAGTAGTCAGAATAAGAATAGTCTACTAGTGGCACCAGTAGCAGCATCTAGCCACTTCATTACTATAAATTCGTGTTCCGATAAGAATTTCTGTTGTTAGCAGTAGCAGTAGCAGTAGTATGATATGGCCATGGCCATGGCCATAAAGCACGGCCACGGAGGTGGACATGGCGTACGTAGTAACAGTTTACATAACTTCTGTCAAAAGAGCTTTGAGGTTTGCGCTGAAGGCGTCCCAAGCCTTTTGTAAAGTTTCGAAGCTTTCAGCGATGCTTTGTTACCTTAGCTGCACGCTCTGTTTTCTGAGCTTCTTGATGTTGCATGTTAGTTTCGAGGGTCCTTTCGTACTCCTTCACATAACCTGTAGAACTTGTAGTGTCTTCATTCTTCGGGCAACCTGACAACGTACAATTTCCTTCGCCCGCTTTTAGCCTGAGCCAGGGCCACCGTCGTGGACGGTAGCCGGTTGGACCTGCACAACTTAGACGGTACTTTTTTCGCCGCCGACGCTTCTGGCGGTCCCTCGGGCAGAATCTAAAGACTAAAGACTTTCGGACTTCCACACTGGTCGAACGGGGTTATGGATTCAGCATGAAGACTCCAACCCAGGGTCTCAGGTCTGATCTGGACATCACAAGCAATCTGACATCGCCAACCTACCGAAATTATAAAGCCAACGGCAAGTCTGAAATCTTGCAATGCTGAGCCTGAGCTTGTGGATGGGGGGGCGTAGGAATCAACAGGTACTCCGAACACTGTGCGGCCATCTATATACGGCAGGTTAGCGTCCTTCAGCCATCTATGCACTCCCCATGCAACAATCGTTGAACAGGTTAGTATCCATACTGACTGTATCTGAACCTCAGAGACACGGTTGTGAAGACTCAAGACGTTTTGACTTCGCGATCACTGGGCTCAGTCCTGCGTCGGTGTTCTTGATGCCGCGACTTCTGAGATCACTCAGACGGATGTTGCGATTCGGCACTGCATTGCATGTGCTCAGAGACTCATGAAGCGGCTCCTGCTTTGTACATCTCCATTGCCGCATTGGCCATGGAGCATTGCCGAGCGTCGGGTTTCAACCTCCCTTGTTCACGACGATAGGCCGGGAAGCCCTTTTTGCTACGAGGACTTGGTGCAACTGGTGGAAGAAGCCAGGAGTCCGCCAAGAATCGAAAGGACTGGTGGCCTTTCAAGGGCTGCCTGCGACTACCGGTACAGGTCAACGCTTCGGGGTTGGAGCGTGGCATTGTCGAGTAAGGCTCGGCAGAGAGACCGTGCGAAGGGCAGGCAAGGCAACATAGATGCAAGTTATCTTCTGGACCTGGTACTCGAGCAGCGTGGTTTATGCGCATACTCTGGCATGCCAATGGACCTATTGAGACCAAACTCACACTGGAGGGCCTCGATCGAAAGACTCGACACTCAAAAAGGTTATTTGAAGCACAACTGTTGTCTCATTGCTGCTGAGTTTAACTCGTCCGTCCACCACATGTCTGATGAGCTGAGCACTGGGTCCCCCCAGTGGTCAAAACGGAAAGTGCACGAGGTGGCACGCATCCGGGCACAGCCGGTCAGGTTGCAACGGCTGCAGGAAAACCTTGCTCATGCCAGACTGAGTCCATCCTTCAGCCGGACAGCCGACAGATTCGTGGGATTCCGAGGACCAGATGCAGAGGGCAAGTGGAAATGTACTCGGTGCGAGTGCTGGAAACATGAGGCAGCCTTTTTCAAGGTTCGTGCAGGCACTAGTCGTTTGCGAAGCCGCTGTAAGCATTGCGAAGCATGCGAACATACTGCCTACTTGCAAACTGTACGTGGCCATGGGATCCAACTTCTCGCCAGCGCTCGCAGCCGAGATATGCATGGCTCCTGGAAGGGAACTTTCAATCTCGACTTTCACGGCGTGCTTGACATGCTGTCCCTGCAAGGTGGACGCTGTTACTACTCAGGCGTACCGCTGCATTGTGCAAAAGGGCCTGCAGACTGGGTTTGGTCCATCGAGCGCCTAGACAATTCTTTGACATACACGAAAGAGAATTGCGTGCTGATAGCACAGGAATTTCAGACATCCGACCAGAGTCGCAACAAAGCGAAATTTACAGTGTTTGGCACCGCCCAGTGGTCTCGCAGCAAGGCCAGTCATGTTTGGGGACCATTTTACTCTTAAGATAGCCTCACGCTACGAGCAAGCTGCTGCATGCACGAAGATCAGCAGCTTTCAGCCAGTGAAAAGCAGCCCGATTGAATTCGTCGGAATCGTCGGGTTCACTTCCGTACGGCTTGAGCTGCAGTTCGGTTGGGGATGACTCTATAGGGTCGGAGATTTTTATGGTTTAGGGATTAGGGTGTAGGGCCTTAGACGAGTTTCCATCGAATCTCTTTCCCGGCCCAGGCTTTTTCGTCCTGTCTATGCCAGGCTGCTTGGTAAGCAGGCATCGACCAGACAGGGGGCAGGAGGGGGGTCCTCAGCGGTTGGGGTGCGGCATGAGAGTTGACTTGCGCAGTTTAAGCCTCAAGCGTAAGGGTACAGAGTGCAAGTCAAGTACAGGTTCAAGGGTTTTTTTCCGCCAGAGGCTGCTAGAGGACTGTCACCGCCCCGATGTTGTTGCCGGCTTTCCGTTCCCTGCTCACGCCTCGCACCTCAAGTCGGAGCCCCCCCGTGAGCATGGCCCACTGGGTCGCAGTAGGGTATTAGGTAAGGCAGTGGTATACTAATATACGATACCTGTACTGTACTAAAATTACTATACTATACCATCAATGATGCTATGCAGTATTTGGGACTTCAACCCTGCTTATTGGATACTTGACCTCTCTGGAAGCCTGCACCCATAGCCCGGCTGCAGATGTTGGCCAAGGTACTTTCTGGTACTCGCAAGCCTATGCTTGCATTCCGCTTTTGCTATTTTGCACAGCGCTGATAGCGACCCGATGCACTGATTTCGATGATTTCATGGATGTTGGTATTTTGTGAGATTTCCCTTGTTCAGCATCCTCCAACACTTGTGCTGATCATTTTGGTTAAATGTAATATAAATGAATGAATAAATATATAGATACACTTGTGTGCACGTGTGTGTGTGCAGATAAATAGGTATGTATACCTCTATACATATATACACATATATATATATATATATATGAGTACACATTTCTCCATACAAGCCGAATCTTATCTCGCAAAGAATCTCGTCTCGATGTTCACGCCTGTTTCACCTTGAACCCCGTAGTGACTCCAGTCGCTTCGTATTTAGGCCCGCAAGAGCACCCCAGGCAGCAGGCACTTCTGCGGTGACTTTTGCACCTCCGTACCCTTTCGACGCTTGGATGCATTGAAGCCCTGATTAAACCCTGAACCGCTGGATTGTCCGACTTGTGAGAGTGTTTCAAGGTTTAGGTGAGGCAGGCTTCGGAACTTTGTGCCCCCCCTGACACCACAATCCGTTCATGAACCCTTACCCTTTTGATACTCTGCCCACCAGGGCGCCTAGCCCATGAAACTCAAATACTATTGGTACATGGACCCTTAGGGCTACACATGAGACTTGACCTCTGGCCCTTGTGGCTGCTATCCGAGGCCATCATGATCGTCACGACCGTTCAGATGGCCATAGCGCTGCTATTTCGCGGGCTGTGGACCGCTAAGGGTGCAAGGGATGGTATGGTAGGGTGTTATGGGGATGTTGAAGCTTTAGGGTTTAGGTTTAGTTAAGGTTTCGGGGGTTCGGGTTGAATGAATTACACGTCATAGTTCGAGTGGACTTGAGACTTGAGTCGACGATGCAGACTTGGGAAGAGCCAAAGTTGGCATTCCGTCATGCGCATCCTCTCTTGGTGGCTACCGCTGCCGCTCCCTCCGCCGACATCTTTCTGCTCAGACCAACCCTAAACCCTAAACCCAGCGGGAAGGCGTTTCTTACGTATCCGAGGCGGCCTTCGCATCCGCCTTTCGCATCGTGCAGAAGCCATGGCCGAGACAAGCATCCAAGTCTCCTTGCTTCAGCCGTCGGGCCGAGCTCTCCTCATGTCCGTCAAGAAGACAGACACCATCCGAAGTCTCAAGGCTCGAGTTTTGCAGGAGATCGGGGGCGCTGCCAGCTCAGAAGTCGACTTGATCTTCAAACTGCTGTGCCTCGATGAGAACCAGGATATTGGCGGATGTGGAATCGTCGAAGGTGACTCGATTTCTGTCGTTCTTCGTTTCCCCGAGGTGGCCTTGAACCCGCAGCCGAGCCCACGGCGACTGTTCTGGCTTGACGTGCAACCGCCGCGAGGACCTACGGTTCGCATTGAGGTTCATCCATAGGTTCATCCATACACTCGGTCTACCTTCTGAAAAAGAAGATCTGCGCCGGAAATTGCATCGTTCCCATGCCAGACGTCATGGACCCAGACTTCATGGACTTGGTACACAACGGCATGTCCCTCGAAAACAGACGTGAGCTCGACAGTTATGGACTTCGCGAGGGCGATTATGTTTTCCTCCGTTCTAATGGACGCTTGCATCAGCAGGAGTGATGTGTCAGCATTCCAGAGCATGCTGCCCCTTTCTGGCCTGAGAGGAAGCGGCAGGGACATCAGTATGAAACTAAATACCCGACTTCCTAGCACCCCAGCGCCAAATCGTCAAGTTTCTGTTTCTTGAATGGCTTCGTAGTAGAGTTGATCACCTTTAACCTTTACTGTTGTACGATAATCCAAGTATATTCCCCAAGGCTAACCTTCAGTTCCCTTGGATACTCGACAGCTAAGACATGGGCGCCATCACTGCGAGCTTACTTTGCCTGCGCTGAAGACACAAAACGGGCATTGTGAAAAATGTGGCCTTGGTCTGGGGCTCATTGTTTGTGCATGCCCCAAAAATGGTGAGAGATGGTGAGAGAGTTCGGCCATCGCAGTCGGACTAGATCCATGCAATACCTCACTCCTCCGACGTCTCTGCGACGAGACGAGACCATACAGAACGCTCCCCCCCGCTACTCTGATTTTTGCTGGGGTTTAGGTAAGATGGATTTTGAGGTTAACTGCTGACGTGCTAGGCAAGAAGCACTGCGAGCCTTAAACCCGAAGCCCAAGAGCCCACAGTACTGAAGCCCTGATCTCCAAGAGACCAGGCAGTAGACATGGGCATCCACCCTGCAAGGTTGGGTAACATCTTAGGGGTTGTGTTGGGGAGGGTGGGTTTGGCTAGACCGGGCTGCTGGACATCAAGGCCCGTTGCAAGACAAGGAGTAGCGTTTGCCTGAGCGTGAAGGCCACGACTTCTTCAAACAGGGGCTTAGATAACTTTGGTTGAGAGTTTAAGGGTCTCATGCAAGCCTGATGTAAAATGGTTTAAGGGTCTGCGTTTGGCTATCAGTGGTCAGTAGGGTTGCATCGAGTGCGTCAACACTTGCGCCGTTATTGCTGTTCCTGCAAATACTTATGTTGTTGCGTAAACAATTGGGTTCCAGCGTAGGGCCCTACTAAACACAGCAACCCCAGACTAAGTGGTACTAATGCAGAACCCTGATTACTGAATCCCGTTTTTGAGGCTCTTTATATTACGCTCCCTGTTACGATCTTTCTTCGTGGTCATAATGAAGGCGTCCCCGAAACCCAAAAGCTTCAACTCTGCGCAGGAAGTCGCGACGAGTGCAAACGCCACTGCGCCGGCGTTTGCAACAATACAGCCCCGACCTTGGACGTGCGTGGTGTGCAAAGGGCTACCTTAAGAACCCAAAACCC
>CAJNDV010032630.1:15330-28243 GCA_905221635.1 Symbiodinium sp. CCMP2456 | reverse complement strand
ATGGCTACATAGGACCCTCTGGGGGTGAGCATCCTTAAGGCAGGAAGGAAAGCAAGCAGCAAACCCTAAACCCTAAACCCTAAACCCTAAACCCTAAACCCTAAACCCTAAACCCTAAACCGGGGAGTCTGCGGGATCAGGGGAAGGCTGGAGGTCCGGGATTGCAAAGCCGTGGACATGGCGCCTTCGAGCTTTTTCGGTTCACGATTCGGGGGTTTTACCATATTCTGGGCTGTTGAGGTAAACGGCGGACGGCCAAGGGCAGGGTGCTGTTCGCGATTTTCGGTAGAGTTGCGATTCGGGTATCCCGTTCCGGTTCATTCGATGCAGAAGAGGCTCAGTTCCCTACTCGGCGGGCTTCGAAAGACCCGTAACCGGCCCTAAACCCTAACGCCCCAGACTCCCCACCGTAGACACATCCTGCTCGAGTGTGTAGTTTTGGTTTGAAATCGTCACTTCGTTCCGGGTGCGAGGATGACAAGGATATGATCAACAAGCTTGTTCTCGAAGAGATGGGAAGCTTCTTGGCATGATGCGTCTTCGGAATCGCGTAGGTGGATGACGGGCCGGAAGCTAAAAAAACTGAACCCTGAAGCCTGAAACCCTAAGACCTTAGATCCTAAACCTGCTTCTGAGAAGCTTGGGCAGCCTGGAAGTCAAAAGAGCCACCCTCTCGGGCTTCAACCCACCTGAGGTCTGCACAATTGAAGATACCGCAATCCACACAAACATCCGAAGCCAAACCTACGGGGCATAACCTGCTATGGAAAAAGTAATGTGGATTGCAAGCGTACAGTGTTACTAAGTAGGTCTTTTCGGTACTATTACACTATATACTACAGAAACAGTCGGGACTATAGCGGGATATGCCTACCGACCCCAATCGTTATACAAATCTAAGTATTCCGACCCCTGTAGCACACCAGTCCCAGATCCACCCCCAAGCGGTCCCAGTAAGCCTGCACCCCTTTCGAACCGCAAGCTCTTCAAGCCTTTCGAAGCCTGAGCTCTTGAGCCGGGTTCAGAGCTTAAGGCGTGTAGGGTTTCTTAAGAGGGGGTGAGGGTTGCATGGGCGCTGGCCGGCACCTCAGTCCGTGCTGAAGAGGGTCAACCGTTCAGGGCTTAGGGTGTGTAGGGTGGTGTAGGGTTAAGCTTGTAAAGATTTAGGATGTACAGGGATTTCCTCGGCCAGTTGCCCTAAGCCCGGAAAGCCCTAAACCCTGAACCCCTCAACCCCGCCCTAAGCCCGTGACTGTCTAACCCCTAACCCTAAGCCCCCACGCTAAACCCGAAGCATGCAGGCTTCCACAGGATCGACCGAATTCTGCGGAATCATTTGGCTGATGCGCTGAAGCCCCTCGGCTTGGATGATGATCAAGTTTTCAGACTCAGGAGTTGACAGTTTAGGATTTGGGGGTTTAGGGGTTTGAGGGTTTGAGGTTTTAGGGTGCTAGGGTTCAGGGTTTAGGCAAGTTTAGGGGTTGACGGTTTAGGGTGTAGGGCTTTGGGTTTAGCGTTGTCCGATCCTGAACGCTCGGATGACAATCTACATATGACGAGACACTCCAACTCTACCGCAGTTTAGGTTTAAGGGTTTTTGTCTCGAGGTTTGGGACGCTGTAGGGTTCCGGGTTGTAAGGTTTGAAATCTTATCGGAGGGGCTCCGACATCCCAAGCTCTGAACTCTTCCAAGCCACGCCCTAACGACAGGAAGGGCATCCGCACATAGATCACACACACACACATGACGGTGATACCCCGAGTGAGGGTACTGAGAAGTCGCATCCTTCTTGCAACGTTTTCTTGAACTAGTTTTGAAACGTCGTCGCATAGTTCAGCTTCTCCGAACTTTGATTCCAAGCCGCGCCAAGGAAATGCCAGGGGATGGTCGACGAGCAATTTGACAACCTCTTCACGGAGCTACAAGGCAATGGACCCTAACCCTCCATGTACATACTATATAGGGCCCTAGGGGCTCTGGTACCGTATATAGTAGGTACCTGGGGGTTTAGGGGGAGGTGAGTGGTTAGTGTTCTTGCCTCATATAAACGTCTGTTGGGCACATTTCAAAGCCTTGACATCACGCACTCATGGCCCTTAGAAGGGGAGGTTTATCAAACAAGCTTTACAGCAAGCCGCCCGTTTAAGCAGATTCTACCCTAACCCCCTAAACCCTAAACCTAAACCCAAAGCCCTTCCTTCTAGCCTTTGAGGCAAAACTCCTTGAGAAGGGCGGGAACCCTCAAGGCTTTCAGGCCACCAGATGTCAGACCAATCCTCGGTTCAGGGTCAGGGTTTAGCAGAAAAGGTCTAGGGTTTACGGTTTAGGTTTAGGGTTTAGGCTCCGACAGATCGGGATTTGAGAGTGGGATGTTGTGGCTTACGCAGACGCTTTCAACCCCCAGCTCCCCCAAAGTCCCGAAGCACTCTACACACATCCCCGAACCCCGAGCCTAGAAGTAAGTTTCACCGGCTTACCCTAAACCCTAAGTAGACCTGGCCTGGCTTGTCTGAGTTGTGAGAGTTTAAGTAGGGAAAGCCCGGCGAGCCGTGAAGCCCCCCTTTCGTCTGGCCGGTGGGCCTTTAGGTTCTGTTGCGTACCCGAGCTTGTGGCGTTACTGGTGGTCAGAGGTTTAGGTGGCATCCTAGGGATGACGGAGTTGTAGATGGGATTCAGGGTGATGCGTAGGGTGCTTCTGTCGCGTCTGTTAATTTTGGGTTTTTGCACCCTGTGAGTGCTTTGTAGGGTGGACTTGTGCTAGCGATTAAACAAAGCCCCCGGAGATGCAAACGAAAAATTAGACCGGAGCCCTGGAGTCTGCACACTTCCTCAGAATGTACAATCGTGCGGTCTCACCGTGATGCTGTGGTCTTCAGGAAACGCGCCGGAAAATGAGTTGGAGTCGATGGGTGAGAGCCAAGGGGAGAGTCCTGTGCCGGATGAATCCGTCGTCTGACTGGTATGACCTTGACTACTCGACCGTGCATGTAGGGCATTGGTTGAGGTTTAAAGGTGCGAATCTCAGAACTTCGCATTATGAGCATCTCATGTCAGTCGTTTGTAACTGGTTGTACTGGAAGGAGATCTTGCGCAGAGTTGAGACACATGTGGGAAGGCCCGCCTTAAACTCCAAAGGTAACGCACGCCTTAATGACCATGGGGTTCTGGCACGGTCCATGGGTGCATAAGATTGGAGAAAACGCTGCAAACGTGGGGTTCTGCGCACTTTCTTGACGAAAAGGCTTGTTTTGGATGATTAGAAAATACCGTTGTTACCAGGGTTTTGTGTGTCCAAGCACGAATTCACTGGCCCTTAGTGGGAGATTTGCGAATTGTGCAGCCGGCTTCTTTTTTTCACAAAGTTCTTCTTGTTCTTGGCGTTTGCCAACCGACTGAGGTCCGTTGAGAGCTGCTTTGAAGTATTGAACCGAAAAAAGGAAAATCTATGATTATGAGGGTGATGATGATGATGACGATGATGATGCACATGTTGATGATAAGAAGTTATCAAGGTTTTGTGTGTCGAAGCACGATGATGATGATGGTGGCCTGCAGATTGGTGATGTTCATGGGGATGGTGGCGAAGTCGACGTCATTACCCCCCCCCCCCCACCCCACCCCACCCCACCCCATCGCTCCCTCCCAAACCAGGGAAGCCTTAAACCCGCAAAAACCTGCCAAAGCCCCATGGTCATTAAGGCGCGCTACCTTAAACACGAATCTGCGCCAGAAGGCTTGCGAAGTTCTTGCGACAAGGTTCCTCCCTAAACCCTAAAGGACCTGAATCCTAAACCTCCTCATGCGAAGCTGCGGGCTTACCGCCGCAGGCGACGACATATCTGGTAGTTTGCAGCCAGGGAAGCTTCGGCGCAGCTTCAAGCCCATACCCGCAATACCAAGAGTCCTAGCCCAAGAGAGCCACAGCTCTTAAACTTGAAGTGCATGACCCCGATTAGCAAACTCTGCTCATGCGCATGTTTAGTAAGGGGCAGTCCTTGAAGGAAGAGGGTTTGGTCTATCAAACCTCCACTTTAGTCTTTTCAACCGTAAAACGTTATAGAACGAGTTTTGGAGTATCGTACGTTAGTATTTTTGGACCTGCTCATTGAAGAAACCACTATGAAGTAAAGTTTATGCTTGTTTTCACCCTGGGTACTTCAAAATTTCAATTCCTCGCTACTCCGATTAGCAAAGCCCCACAAGAAAATCTTCAGCGGTCCACAGCACGCCTGAACCCCTGACCCTCTCCACACTGAACCCGAGATGAAGCCGCCACTTTAATCGAAGCAATTGTAATGCAAGCGCCTGGGCTACTAGGATTCGTCTTTTTGGTTTCCGGTTCATTACCTATCTATCGATCGGTCTGTCTATCTATCGAACTGTTTCTCTTTTTGCACCATCTATCTATCTGGCTGTCTATCTATGTATCTATTTATCAATCTATCTGTCTGTCTGCCTGTCTGTTTGTACATACACACACACACATATATATATATATATATATATGTGTATATGTATCTTTGTGTAAATAGGTACTTGCATGTTAGTGTATAGGTATGCATACAACCGAATACAACTGCACACTCTGTGTATATATATATATAAGTCAGTCGTGAGGGTGTGTCTATGTACCGATTTGCGTATGTATGTATGTATGTATGTATGTATGTATGTATGTATGTATGTATGTATGTATGCATGTGTGTGTGTGTATGTATGTGCATGTACGTCTGTAGGTGTGTATGTGTGTGTGTAGGTGCGTATGTGCGTATGTGTTCATATGTGTATATTTACATGTAATCAAGATGTGTATGTATGTCTTTGTACATATATATATATATGTAGATATGCATTCACACACACACACACACACACACGCACGCACGCAGCCATAGTGGAAAGACACTCCTGGCCCTAGCTTAACCTTCACTTCTCTATGTTCTTGATGCTTTATGATTCAGGGCTTACAGTTCAGGGCATGGAATGACAAGCTTCATCCTTGTCCAGTCGCCAGAGGTCTGCCGCATGCACATGCCGTAACCTGCCATAAGCGAGCAGACTTGAGAGCCTCAACCCCTAAGCCCACCAGTCCCAAACGATAAAGTCTAGCAACCTTCAGCCCTATTTTTAAGGGATCTTCGCAGGGTCCCCAGTCGCAGACGTAGTTTCAGGGCTCTTTGGGGAAGTAGGGGTCACAACGAAGACTTACAGTAGTGATGAGGCTCACAGCACAGTGATGTGACGATGGATCTTGAGTTTTATCCTGCCTATGTTGTCCTTATCGGGGGTGCGATGGTTGCGTTGTGATGGGCTGCTCCTCGACATAAGTGCAGGGTCTGCGACAGTATCACTTTCCCCTGCATAGCTCCTGTAGGCAGAACCTCTCAGCTTGATGTATAACATATCCATGACGCGGTAGCGGCCGAAAAAGGCTGTAGACTGTAGACCGACCCAGCTGAAATCCGATGTCACATAAAGAAGAATCTCTTTGTCTCTCCATGTCTCGCTCCTCTCTCTCCTCCCTCTCGCTCTCTCTCTCTTCGCTCTCTCTCTCTCTCTCTCTCTCTCTCTTTCTGTATGTTACTAGAATACGGATACATGCCAAAGGTTCTTCTCAAGTGGGAGCAGCAACTTGAACTTTCCTTGCAACTGAAAGGGTCCTCTGTGAACACATAGGTTCCTGAGCTGCGGAAGTTGTCGTGCTCCATTAGCCCTGTACCCTACATATGGCATCCCGACGGTTAGAAGTCAGCCGAATTACCAGCAAATCTGAATTCGATTCCGGATTCAGAGCTTCCGTGGCCGAAGCTTCCCTTAATCTGCTTGCGATGCCTAGCCGCGATACTCCAGAATGGAGATACCGCGGCCGGCTCGTACGAGACACTTCTGCCACTCCTATCGTAGCAACTGCTTTTGCTTTGGTTTGTTCGCAGTTGTGTCTTTCTGTCATGCCCATGTAGCATTCACGGGTCTGATTGTTGACAGGGTAATGGTGATAATGATGCTGGTCATGTTTCATGATGCTGAGTGCGAGTACCATAGCAAGAAGTAAGAGTATGGGGCTGTCGTAATCAGACCGCTCATCCACGATGTTGGTACCCAATGCTTACGCCCCGACACATGTTGAGATTTTCGCTTGCTCTTGCTTCCCCCATGATGATGCCAAAGCTGATTCGTATGTTGATGACGATGATGACCATCCTACGCATGGTCGCTTCCCACGCTTCAGCCTTTTGATGTGCATACTGGCATACTTCTCTTATCCCATTACTTACCGGATTCACTAAGCCGCCATTCCGCACATAACTGTTGATTAAAGCAATGCGTATTTATGTCTCGATAGAAGACGCAGAGGCGACTCATTTTGAGCGTCTGTGACACGTTAATTTCTGCACTACTGAGTCGAACGGCCGCATGCGAGCAAGACCCAAATCTTAAGGCCTAAAACTTTAGACCGAATAATGAGGCTTTCAGAAAAGTAAGCAGCTGGCCACTATTTAGGGTCATTTCTACTATGTTCTGAAGCTCCCGTATACCAACACACTGAAGCCCTGAACCCTCCAGAAGCCCCAACAAACCCAAAGTACCGCACACCCGGAAGCCTTGCCACACACTTAAAGCATCAGGCGACATAGTAAGCAGGGATACGACTGGGGCTTAGGGTTACAGGTGCAGCTCTTCGCGACTCGTTCAGCCATGTAGGAGGCAAAAAAATGCTGAATTCCGCCGGAAGCTGCATGGTGTGCGGGGGGTCAACAGCCCTGCATCATGTCTATATCTATATATCTATATCTATATATGCCTCTATATCTGTATCTTTGTCTACATTTATGTATGTATGTATGTCTGTCTGTGTATTTATATACATACATATATGTATGCGTTTTGAGGGCACGTCTCCACATATATATATATATATATGTATAGACATGCCCTCATAGCCCCGGCACGCAGCACCATGTTGCAAAACCTTGTTCGAATCATTACGGCCCCATACCAGGATGTAAAAGGGCCTTATGCTCGCAAGCAGCCCCACATGTAGTGCCGTGTCACAGCTCGCACCTGGCACCTTCGCCAAGTGATGATGTCGGTAATTTTGAGTATGCTTTTCGGTCGAATTGCAGTTCCCTGGCGACGAGATTTTCCAGATAGACAACCTTGCGGGGGCCCTGAATGCTTACACCAAGCGGAGGAATTCGACGAAGTGTGACGCATTGGGACACCAAAGGAAGCGCAGCACGCAGCAAATCCTAGACCAACACAAGCATTGAGGGAAGTGCAGAAGACGCTACAGTCTGACCTGGCATCGGTAGCTAGCACCGTGGCTTCTGCAAAACTAGCGGCCGGAAAAAGCAGCCAAGCTCTCGATGCCCAGGTTCGCAGTTTAGGGTTCAGGGGTTTAGGGTGAGGGGTCTGGCTGTCTAGGTTTATGTAAGGCTTTGGGAGTCTAGGGGCCAGGGCTTCGGGAATTTGAGGTTATACTTCTCACACCTTAGGAGGTTTTGGACAGGGGAGGTGCGTGTGAGACTTCACAAGTCTGAAGCATCGGGTTTGGGATCAAGGTTTTTGTTGCTCAGGGTTTTACGTCTTGGGTTTTCGGTTTAGGGCTTAGGACTGTAGACTGTAGAAGCCCGGAGCCTGAGAGCTTCCTTCGCCTTGAGCAAGAATAAGAAGTGCTATCAACACAGGGCTTAGGGCTTAGGGCCTAGCCGCAGCCCAGCGCGATTTTGACTCAAACGCCCTATAGACACCCCAAAGCGGGGTCTAACCTCCAAGCCCTCACTAACCCCAGAAGCCCCTCCGTACCCAGGACATGGCTATCTCCTCATCCGACTACTGTGAGGCTACAGAACACGCGCAGGGGACTCGGATGAGGTAAATCGCCAGGTCATGGCCTTGTTAAACAGCAACAGTTCTCCAGAGGGTTCCGTAGGTTATGCGAGAAATCAGTCCAAAAGCCCGTTCTAGTAATTCAGGCCCCTGTGTTTGGGTTTGTTTTGCCTTCAGCAGACAGCTTCTTGGCGTGCTTGGGGATCGGAGCTTGTCAGCCTATAGGGTCCATGACTGTGGCTTCTAGCTTTCAACATGCCTCATATGCTGCGAGGGATTCAGGTTGTCGTTTTCAGAGGTCCCCGAAAAAAAGATTTGAACGCAAGTGGGTCGATGATCGTCTTTGCACAGGATTTCTCTCTGAGGATTAGGCTGTTGTGTCGTACCCGATGCTGCGTGCTGCAGCCGTGCAAGGGACCGTTATAACTCCATGCCCTGCACCGCGCTCCCAGCTTGAAAAGGTGTGCAGATCGTGTTTTACTGCCATGGTTGCCTACATCGGATAAAAGTCAACATGCTGGTATGTGGTTGGCCGACGTCGTTTTTTGCAGGCAATACTGTGAGTTTTTGCTACAATCTTTCGACACGGCAAGTTGCGTCAAAGACAAACGAAACTGTTCCACCTTGGTCCTAAACTACATGTTGCAAAAGCCGCGAAGAACATCTCATTACATCCCCCATCGCATACATATTCTCCTCCACCCCCCAAAACCAAAATCTTGGTTTCAGGCCCCCCCATGTTATGAACCCAATCCCCTGAGCTCGAACTTGCGCCACAGAGTGAAGAAGTACGATTTTGTCGCCAGTGCCCTGCATTGCTTTGACCCCTAAACCCTGAACCATATCTCTGCTTATGTTCTTGCCATTGGCGGGTTTGTGTTGTCCCACGTTCCAGCGTCGGGCCCGGCACCCCAAACCTAAACCCTCAACCCTGAACCCTAAACCCTAAGCTCGTCGGGGAGCAGGTGCCGAAGCCTCAAGCCGCAGCCCGGAACAAATCAACACTCCAGCCACCGAAAACATACAACAGAATCCTCAAACTAAAATCCTTACACGCCCTAAAGTATTACACCCTAAGCCCAAGAACCCTAAAGCCTGAAAGCTACACCCTAAGCCCAAGAACCCTAAAGCCTGAAAGCTGGAAAGCTTTAAAACTGGCCACCCCAGGGAGGCGACCATGAACGATTCCTCTGCCGAGCTAGCCCGGGGCCTCAGACCTCAGTAAGAGGCGGTTGATGGCGTAGGCTTTGGGGAAGTTTCGGGTTTAGGGGACAGCAGTGTCTGTTTAGGTTTAGAGATGAGGGATTTGTGGTACCGGGCCTTACGCTCTACAGTAGCTGCCGTGAAGATGGATGCTCTGTGTCTTTGTGCCTTGAACAATCCAGGTCCAGCTTTCAGGTGCTCGGGTGTAGTCGTTTACGGTTTGTGGTTTAGGGTGCTCGCTCCGTGTTCATTCTCAAGGCCTGCAACATTCCACTCCTTACCTCCAACGTGGCAATCTCATTCCTTCTGGGCGCTTCTTGCGCAATCGTCTGTCGATGTTTGTTTATCATCAGCTTGGGATGTCAAAGGGGGCTTGTGGCCTCTTAGAGTGTTCTGCCACTCCCCGCCTTTGTTCGGGCTGCAGCTTCTTACGGGTGAGGGTCCAGGGTTTTAGGACTTAGTGTGTCTTGAAGATGCCCACACCATGTGGGCCTTGTACACTGTTATTGTCGGGAGCATCCGGTGGATGAGCTCGTTGTCACTCTAAACCCCAAACCCTAAACCGTTCGGGGTCACCAAACTAGCCGACCAAGCCTCCTAGCTGCATTGAGGTTCAAGGGTCTAGAGGTTGAGCATGTGGGGTTGATCGTTTTAGAGTCTGAGGATCCTTCGTTGAGTTTTTTGAAGTTAAAGGTGCCACGAGGGGTTTCGAAGTTTGGCGTTCTGGGGTTCACTGTTTTCAGGATGGTCTTGCGTTCAGTGTCAGTTGATCACCAGTATTGCGCTAAGGTTTTATTGGATGCGATGGTACTGCTAAATCCGACACCCCCAATGTTCTCAACCCCAACCCGTTCGCAACGAGCGCCCTATCACTGCCTGCTGCGGTTTAGGGTTGACTTTTGGGCCCCAACTTATTCGAAGGTAGTGCTGGGTCTCAGACTACAGCTCCCCTAGAAACGCCGATGTTGTTCCCAGTTTGGTTCCCGTGGTTCTTGAATTTTCGGTACCAATTTTAAAATTACGTAGATCCGAGACCGCAGCTTTTTGATTCTCCCAGCCTGAGATGCTGCGCGCAATGATTTTTGTCTTTGGGAGCGGGGCTTTAGGAAGACGCGTTCAGGCCGCGGGCCCTTTCAATCCATGTGAAATCAAGGCTTATGTTTTTTTTAGCGTTGGAGCTTTGAGACTTGGGCCACGCGGCCAGCTTGTGCATTTCAGAGTGGAGTTTCCTTGTATGCCTGAGCATACCGGGCGTCCGAATGTAGGGCCTGTAAGGACATGGGGCCACGCATCAGGATGAAGAATTCGATCTTCATGTAACCCCAAACGACAGTGGATGCTAATGTAGGTCCCCTGTCAACAACCGATTTTCGCACTGTTTGGTCGAAACAACAACCCAATATCCAGACCCGTGACGAAGCGGGCGTCTTCCTAAACCCTATAAACTCGCAGCCCAACTGAATCATGATTCAGAGGGAGCGCCCTAAGGGGAGGATGGCAAATCGAGTTTGCTAGTAAGGGTTCTTGAGGACATGTGGTCTGCTCCGCCGTAAACTGACCTGGCCTCACCAGCACTCACTAGTGCTCCTTAGCGCTCACTAGTCCCTACTAGTGTTCACTAGCGCTGAGCAGCACAAGCTTTGGCGAGCGCTGCTATATACTGTACTAGTGCTCACGAGCGGTCAAAACCAATGTTATGCCTCGGTGTGCACTGTTATCCTGACCAGGCCTTAGCAGGGCTTTGCAATCCTCACGAACAAACCGAGCTACTGAGGCTTGCTAGGCTTTACTAGGGCTTGCCAGCATTTGCTAATGCTTGGCAGGCTTTCTATCCAACCAGCAATTTCCGTTGGCAAACTCTGTTTGCTATCCCCCCTCACTTTACATCATAGTTCGCCATACCCTAAACCCAAAACCCTAAACCCTGCATTCATCACGGGTCCCCGAAACCCTAAACCCGGTCCTGGAAGGTCTTGACCTGGACACAGATCATCTTCCAGGCGCCCCACATGTCATGGCATAGATAACGGTTTTGGGGGCTTAGTCCTGAACCGCAAGCTCCTTGCAGGAAAGACTCATTCGTTCTGATGAGGAAGCAGGGCGTTCAGGAGTTAGGGCGTGAGGGTGGAGGCTTCGTTCAAAGGTTTTGGCAGCACAGAGAAATGCGCTTTGATTGCCGCGAGCTGTATTTTGACGGAAGTAAGCAAAGCAGCGATAACAACAACGCACAAAGCGGGGTGCATGAGTGTGTAAAGCGACATGGGTAGTTTTCCAAGCTAGGATCCTTCTTTCAGTAAGGCACCCTTGTAAAAAAGGACACCAAGTAGGGACCCTAGTTTAGAAACCACCCGTACGTATACTTCCGGCTTTGGGGCTCGACTAGAAGCTCTCGAGGTGGGTCTAGGGCTTAGGGTTTGTACTGGCTTTGGATTCCGGGATTTACGGGGTTCAGAACGGGAGACTTGTGCACACGCTCAGTTGTCTGACTTGGTGCTTCAGAGGAAAAGCTGCTGGGACCATTGAAGAAGCAAGGGTGGTTCTCCTAGAGACCAGATGCAAGAACTGGCATTGTAACCGGCACCCATAATATGGAAGCCTAACTAATTTCCAATATTGCTGTTAAGGGTTCCTTATTAATATTACGATAAGAAGCCCAAAACCCTATTCTAATTATTAAGGCCTCTAAATTACAGGCATCCAAAGCCCGATCCCCCAAGCCTGACGACATGATCTGCCGGTCTCAAGTTGCTTACACCTTAACATACCTCAACCCTATGTCAGCTTGATGTGCAGGTGACTTATGCATGCACAAATTTGGCCAACCGTAGCGTCAGGGGTTGCAGGCTTCCTCAGAGTTTTATGACCTGTCCTTGCTGGAGGATCACATATCTCCAATGCTAGTTAAACCTGAGGCGCTGAACCCAACAGTCTCACTGACTCCCTAATCGATGTCTTTCATGCGCAATCTCAGCTTGGTGGTTGGATTCTGATGACGGCCGTGGCGGCATTGCCACTCGAAGCGTTAACTACTGGGTTCCTTGAGCCATCATGTGCTGAGATAGAAGCTGTACCGGACGTAGGGGGTTTGGAATTGAAAGGCGTGATCAAGCTCATCACTCCCGAACACACCAAATCGCAAGTCTTAGACCGTCCACACTCAGCCCATCATTCCTAAACCGGCGATGCTGAAACCCATGTCATAGGCCCAAAAAGATAAACATCGACCTTCTGTCTGAAGCAGTCTCCGCAGTGCCGTTATGCGAGGGTTGCTGCAGGCTTTTGTAGGTTTTGGAATTGGAATTTCGTGTTCTCTGCTTCAAGGCAAGGTATGCATGCCCGTGTATTCGGGAAATCGAGCGTTCATGAAAAGCCACGCGCCCTTCTGCGCAAGAGATGTGATTCTGCCGGATCGAACCCTTGTCTCACTCCAGCCCAGAGCCTCAACAGGCCCAATCCTACACTGGAAGACTGCAAGCCTTACAAGGTACACCCATGTACACCCCAAGGTTTCAACACCACCCAGAACTGCCACGGAACCCTAGGCCCATGTGAGTTTGGAGCTTAGGGTTTGGGGTGTAGGGCAGAAAAGAGGACGGCGATGGGTGAAGGTTTTGGGTTTAGGGGGTTTAGGATTTAGGGTTGCCATAATTAACAGGTTTTTGTAGGCTTAGCGTAGAGCTGTGCGGGCTTTAGTTGTCTAAGCGGGTTGGGATCGAAAGTAACAGGAACCCAGACTCTCGAGCCCACAACTGTCGTGATGCATTGAACCGGGCATGAATCACAAGGTACATGGCCATCACCGTGCGACACTCAGTCGTTTTCGAGCTTCGAGACACCCCAAACCCAAAACTTAAAACCCAGCCCTGAACCCTAAACTCC
>CAJNDV010032630.1:0-11390 GCA_905221635.1 Symbiodinium sp. CCMP2456 | reverse complement strand
ACCACCACAACAACAACAGCAACAGCAACAGCAACAACAACAACAACAACAGCAGCAACAACAACAACAACAACAGCACCGTCAGCAACAGCAACAACTACAACAACCACAACGGTAACAGTAGTAGTAATAATGAAGCCAATCACCACAAGTTGTGGCTGCGCTTGGGAAGCTTCTCAAGGCGTCCCTCCGGGTCGCATGCAGTACGCCGATGTACGTTCTTTGTCCTTGTGAGGACCTGTTGGTATGGTGGCCGTACAAGCGGCAACGTTGCTTGAAGCATGTCTTGCGGAACGGACGATGTGGTGGACATGAAACTCAGATTTTTAAGCAACGGGAACAAATCGCACTGCGAAGACTAGCTCCGGCTTCTTGGAGCACGCGTGAGTCTGCCCCATCGCCCACGCAGACAGCTGGGGAAATAAGCCATGACAAAGCGTTGCACAAAAAAGGTGATGAAGTGTGCTTTCGTTTGCACCTGGGGCAAATGGTCGCAAATCGCACGCAACTTTTCCCGTCGTGCTGATTTTGCACGGACGGCTTCTTTTTTGAGAACCAGGTGCAATGATTGCCTGGGTTGGAGCACCCTAAACCCTAAACCGAAACCCTACACAAAAAATAAAAAAGCCGAGGCCCTAGAACTTAACTCCTAAACCGAAACCCTCAACTCTAAACCGAAGTCTTGGTTCCGTGGTTGGCTTGCTTCCGGGCTGACCGGTCTTGTTTAAGAAGTGCTCGATGCGGCCATGAACTGGGCATGTTGGGGGCTGCCCCGGGGTGATATAGGGGCATAAATCATTACCAATGCTACTCTGGGGGTTCTTTATTATAACCATAGTACAGTAAATCCCAAACCCTGTTCAAGTAATGAGGCCCCTATGTTATACTGACGGTTTTGTTGGGGCCAGGCTGCCGTCTACCGAGTGGTTCTCCTTGAGACATCTGCAGCTTCCAGAAGATCGACTGTAGTGACTAGTCCCTGAATAGCCGTTCCTCTCGAGGCTCGGGAGTTCTATCCGCAAGTTGCTCACTCTAGTCTGTTCCCGGCAGTCCGACGTCGTCAGCTAGGCAGGTGGCAACAATAAGCCCTTCACCCCACAAGGTCCCAACCCAGAAACCCAAAGCCCCAAAACCAGGTACTGCTATGCCTTGGAGGAGCAGCGGCACAAGCAGGCAGAACCTTTGATCTGGTTAGGCGTTTGCGGCTTCGGGTTGAGGGGTCTTTTAGTTTTGGGGCAGCTTGCAGGGTTTAGAGTTTTCGGCGCGAAGATGAAGGGTTCAGGGCCAGGGGGGGTTGCAGGGTTGAGGGTTCATGTTTTGGGGTTCAACCCTAAACCCTAAAGGCTTGGGTTTGGGTTTCGACTTTCATTTTGCATATATGGTTTCGGACCTCGAAGACCTCGGAGCATCTGAAAGCATTTGAAGGAAGACAAGCCAGGGTTTAGGGTTCAGGGTTTCGCATTTAGGGTTTCGGGTTTAGGGTCAAGGAAGGCTACCGGTAAAGCCAATAAAGGGGCCTAAGAATAATTACCTCTACAATTTTGGGGGGTTCCGCATTATATTTTTAAGATAATAGACCCCAAACGCCCTATTCTAATGATTAAGGCCCAAGACGTGGAACCTTCCGCGCTGAAGTACACCGGAAACACACAGCGGCCGGAAGAACAACAAGAACGATTTACCCATTTGCAGCCCACCCCGCACTAACCTCCAAGCGCCTGAACGTTGCAGTTTGCTTGTTGTCACAAGGCTTTAGCCATACATGCACAGAAGCAACAGGGCATTCAATAAATTTGCTTTAAACTTTAAACATGTTCATACTCCATGCCAACCACCAACACCAAAAAACATCTGCTGCCCTGCAGTTGAACGGTGCCTACGACCCGTACAAGGACGAGCAAAGTATTTTCCAACGTTGCACGGGTGTCGCCCTCAGTCTCAAGTTCGGGCTGCAGGGCTTAGGGTTTAGGGTTTAGGGGTTTAGGGTATGCTCGGAAGCTGGAAGCGCTGTCACGAGTACAGCGTTAGTCGGCGGGCGAGTGGCTACCTACCAGGCGTCGTTCTTGCAAGCCTGCAGCAAAAGGGGTTTAGGGTACAGGAGTGGGCTTCCCCAAACCCGAAACCCTACCTATGCCGCCAAACTTGGCAACCGTGAACCACCTCTCCAATTCTAAAGACCCTGAGGCCCGTGATTAGTTATACCCCTAATTAGGGTGATTAATCCCTTCCCCCTAATATTAAACGGGGTCCCGCCCTCCCCCCAAAATAAAGGCTGATTTGCGGGGTTTGGTTTTTATATTCAGGGGGTTTTCGGCGCATCCGGGTATGAGTCGGATTGACATGAATAGTGAGCCAGACGCAAAGACCGTCCATCACGCAACCATTCCGGCTGTAGCAGACAGTCAGCCCTGAGCCCCCAGAGCCCTGAGCCCTAAGCCCTAAGTCCTAAACCTTGAGCCTAAAGCCCTAAGCCCTAAACCTTAAGCCCCAAGCCCTAAGCCCCTAAACCCTAAAGCTCTGGTCGGTTTGATTCGTACGACTGTAATCTTGGTTCTATTACGACTAATACAATCCTAGGCCCCCGTAATGTTGTAATTAACTTTTCATTTTTGGGCCCGAAACCGCGAAATCCCGGGCCGTGAGGTTTTTATATTAGGGGGGTTAATGTTAGGGGGAAGGGATTATAACCTAGTTACCAAGTCCCTTGACAAATTTGAGTAGGGCTTAGGTTGTTTGGCATCATCAAACCCATTAAACCAAACAGAAGCCTGAACCACTCAAAATGCTGAGGTCGAGAGAAGAGTAACAGCGGCTTCTTGAACTGGATGATGGGTGCTGTCCTGAGTGGCTTCGGGTTCCGGAAAAGGAACCCGTTAAAGCAAGTAAAGCAAGCCCTCTATATTGGAAGTTAATGCTTCAGCGTTTAGCCGGACCCGCATCTACACTTTCAACTTACTGTGCAAACGCACTGCGCCTGGAGGCTCAACTAGGGTTTTTCAGTTTAGGGTTTAGGGTGTAGGGACGAGTACATAGCACAGCCGGCACCTCGGTTCCGTAAAAATGCGCTGGGTTTCAGGCTCAGTGTTTAGGGTTGAGGTGGAGAGGGATTGTAGGTTTAGGACGTTGGGCTTTCGTTCCTGATGAAGGAGACTTGCTCGATCCATGTAGGTCCGTCGTGAAATCCTGAATCTCGAGAGGGGTTGGGAAGAAGCACACCGAACCCCATGTCCCTAAACCCTAAGCTTGCAGGCTTGTCCGAGTGTGAGTGTCAAAAACACTAAACCCAAATCCACTTAACCCTAAACCCTCAACCCTTGAACCCTAATCAACCACTAAACCCCAAAACCCATGGATAGGAGGGAAAAGCTCCATGGAGTTCTGGGATTTTCGGCCGCCGATAGCAATTCGATCCCATGTTTCCGGTTAAGGCTGTGTGGTAAGGAGTAGGCATGTACATATTCTGGGCTCTGGAGAACCATACTACTATGTGTAGTTGGGCCTCTTCGTTAAAGGGACCGTTATGACATAAAGTTTATGCTGTTTCCTCCCTAATTGCTTCAAATAAGCCGAGTAATGATAGCCGGAATAAGGAGTAGGAAAGGCCTAGCTCATAAGTGCCCGATAAGTTCATGTCTATACTGTCTAAAGACATTGTCTCTCCAGCTTCGGTCGAGCGCCCCAAAATTACATCCTAATCATTTGGGCCCCAAACTGACCCGATTTCTCACCGAACTCCGTGGCTTCAAACAAGGCTACGACGAGGATTCAGCCACGGACGAAGAGCTACCTCCTTGGCAAACATGGAACGTTTCAGGTCTTGGGGGTTGGAGGCTCCGGTTTAGGTTTAGGGTTTAGAGTTTATACGAGCCTGTTTAGAAGGATCAAACACGTGCTGGAATTCTTGAGGGTGTGCTGTGGTTAGCGGCTCGCCCAACCCGAAAAAAGGCTTTCTTGCTGGCGAACTTGATCGTGATACGGCCGTCAGTGTAACTGTTTGCATTGCTTGCCACTTACAGAAGGCGAATTTTCGCATGCACTCTCCTTCGCTTTTCCTTGGTCCTCGACGAGATGTGGTAGGGAAGGTCCTACCAGCACCGGTCGTCTTATCGGCTTGTAGCTGCAGGCAGAGAGCAACAGCAGCAGTAGCACTGAGGCTTGAAGAAGTAGTAGTCCTAGGACTTTACCAGCTCAAAGAAAGAAAGTACTATTTTTCAGGATTCCTAAGCGTAATGCAATGTATCCCAAACCCTATTCGAAACCGTTAAGGCCCCAATATTCGCACCATGCCGAGCCCAAGGTCCATAACCTTCATAAGAAATTGCTGCTGATGAGGCTCCCGGCGGTGCAATATGCACCCCGATCTCTGAAGATGGCCCTTGCCTTGCTCCCAAGACGGGGCTTTAGGGTTTAGGAGGTTTAGGGTTGAGTCACTCCTAAACCCTAAACCCTAAACCCTAAGTTCTTAGGGTTTAGGGTGTAGGAGAGGGCCTTGGGTTTCGGGGACTGGAGTTCCGGGTTTGGGGTTAGGGTCCAGGTGATGTAAGGTTGCGGCAGGGTTTCAATTTGGAAAATACTATGAACTAAGTTAATTTACGACTATAATGTACTATAAGAGATTATAGTATACTATAACATATTTTAGTATACCGTAATATACCACAAACTACAATATACCCTAATCTGCAAGGGTTTAGGATCGGTTCTGGTACCTGCGGCTTCTGGCAAGTTCGTGGGGTTGTTCGAGATTTGGCTTCCACTGTGCCTGAAATCATGGGTTCTACGGTTGATGATATAGATCCTGCATTACCCATAATAAGGAATATGCCATAGTTCCCATAGTTCAGGTTCCTTAAGGTAGTGCAGGATTTACATCATCCGCCGTAGTTTGGTAGCAAGATCCACCAGACTGCGGGCCTCTTCGCCCCAATCAGCTTTTGCTTGGGTATTTTGCTGTTCTAGGGAGCAAGGATCTATCCTTGCTAGGTGTTTCTGTTCTTATCAGAGCCGAGGAGCCTTCCAGATAGACGTCAGCTGAGGGGCCTTGACCCAACGGCAGCGATGCTACCCAACGACTGGGACTTTTAAAGAAGCACGATGGCGAGGGATGCCGCGAATCATCGCTAAACATCCTAGAAGATACAGTACATCCGGGATCGAATGCTTCAATACTTGAGGTCCGGTCCGGGCACAGGTTGCACATTGACCCGATGACGGTCTAGGGCTTCGGGTGTAGGGACTTCTTCAGCTTTCGCAATCCCCGAAATCTCTTTCCCGCGACTTTCTTGCTGGACCCTGACGCTTGCCATGTGTCATAGCCCAGCTTGGCAAGAGATAAGCTACATGGCAGCTGATAACATTGAACCCCAACACGCATGTTTCCATCCTCCAGGGCATCTCCACTGTATTCCGGTTTAGGGCGCATGAACCCTTTAAACGGTTGACTGTGTAACTCGCTGGTATTCTCGGGCCGGATGTCTGCAAAAAAAATTAGAGTTCATAAGCTTTAAAGGGTGTTCTATGCTCTCTCCGGTACATGTTCGATTCCGCACCCTTGCCTTCCTGTAGCCGTAGCCGGCAGATTCATGGCATAGCCGTCAGCATTCACATCCCAACAGCTGTACACCACTGAACCCGAAAGCTCAAGTCCCTTAACCCGTAACCCTCGTCCCCAAACCCTCAAATACAATCCGTAGCATGGGGTCCGAACAAATACCTGTAGTATCCCAGTACCCCCATGTAGCCCCCGTATATTTATACTACACTATATCCCCAAGACCAGAACCCTCTAAGCTTTGGGTTTTGGGTTGTGGGTGCAGCTTCGCTGTGTGAGGATTTGGGAGTAGGTTCATGCTCCCGAATATGTACATGTACGTATACGGATACAGGTACATGCGCATTCTAGCTTCACATATACATGTGTATCTGCACATATCTGCACCTATGCATGTACATATACACATACGTGTACATATGCGCACACACACTGTGTGTGCAAAGACATGTAACCTACATTGTATAGACACAGATGCACATACACCTGCATGCGTGCATACATGCACACGTACACGTGTACATACATGCTTGCATACATATACGCATACACTTATTCATACATGCAGAGCATAACAAGTATGTGTGTTTGCATATATATATATACATCTCTTGACAGGCTGATAGATCGATAGATAGATAGACAAAGGCCACGAGAGCGAGAGGGAAAAGGCAGGCAGAGCATGAAATGTAGTGTGTGCGTACAGTGTTTCCAGGCAGATGGGCACACCAGACGCTAAGATTTAGGGCAAGGGTTGCTGATTAAGGCCACCAGTGAAAACCTTCTGCGGAAAACACCACGTGACTGGGAATGCTTTGCTGACATCTGCAAGTGCATGGCATCTCGCGTTTCACGGCATCTGCAGAAGTGCAGGCTTTTTTGTAATTTGGCATCCAGGAACATGCAAGGATTCTGGCCTCAGGGCAAAACGTTTAACAGCCTTCTTGCTACTCCTTTACCAGCAGGACCGCTAAACTGTTAAGCGCCAATGCAGGTTCACACTACTATCTCTATTGAGAGTGGGGCATGTAACACAACCACGAGGCGGGAGTTGTAACAATCATTGTTCCTAGGTGTCGGGTACAGCGCACCCTCGACTCTCCAATGTATTACCTAAAAAGGGCTTGTCAACATTCCTGACAAGACGAGAGTGAAGGCACCAGGTAACCAAGGTACAGAGCTGCATCGGCGTGCTTCTGGAAATCCTAGAACTTGAGTCTAACCAAATCCCAAACCTGAATCCAACCCTGAAGTATGAGGCGGTGGCGAAGCTGCGGAAATGTCTGCCATTACGGTTGCCGAACAAATCGAAGGTATTTTGCAACGATAGAGAGAGAGAGAAAGAGAGAGCAGAACACAGCAAAGAACTCGTTCGGAATCAGTAAGGTTACAAGACCATGTAACATCTTAACTTAAGCACCTTAAACCCTATAGGCCCTAAACCTTCTAAGAATCCTATAAGCCCCTTCTTGTTGGGTTCCTACGGCCATGCATTGGATCAGAGCGATCAATTCCTCGCCTGCGCCTTGGGTTGGGCTGTTAAGGTTGTTTTTTCATTTGAGCCTTATGGGCTCAGGCCACGAGTTTCGACACGTAGGGCTTTGAGGCATTGCTGGCGAGGGAGAGGCTCTCAAGGATAATGCCAATCTGCGGTTTTTGCGATAGTATAGGAGACTTGACTCTAAAGTCTTGGCTCAGTTAGTGCTTCGAATTTTGTCTGCACGCACGAGCTGGCTGCTTCGACGGAAAGCCTTTCGGGAGTGAAAGAGCATCTTTATCCTTTCCGAGAAGCTTTTATAACCCCCAGAGCGAGCATGAATTCAGTGCTTTCTATCGAGGTCCGACTAATTAGTAGTACTCTTGCGTAAACGCCCTTTGATTCTACTAATCAGTTATGATTTGTTCCTACAGCTGCAGGCTCCAAAGCCTTCGAGCTTTACTCCTGACATGACTAGTTCCATGATGGTTAGTTGCAACAACACAGGCCTATGGTCTTAAGCCGCACAGTCCCACGCTGTCTTGGGTACACTTCCCGCCTGGCTCGGCCAGTCGTCGAAGAAATCAGATCACCTTCGTGCATATCGGCCCAGAGAGCTGTTTGCACGCCGGCCCTGCGAAATCAGTTAGTACAGTGACCCGAGAAACTGCTAAGATTCTCCCCACACGCTCTTTAGATGATCATATTAGTGCAAAATGCTCATAATTACTAAGGCCCACATATTCGGTGTGCATCTTTCAGGGTGCAGGGTTGAGGGTTGAGCGTGTAGTTGGGGGCTTCCAAGGTCAAGGGCTCAGGGTGTTAGTTTGGGTGTAGAATGTGTGTAGAAAAGAGGTGCATGTGCGAGTATTCGGAAATGCTTACGTTATTGATATGCTTAAGCTTGTTGTCGGGTCTTCAACCCTAAGCCTCAAACTTTTTACTCCAAACCCTAAACCCAGACAGAGCATTGCCGACCAACGAACACAAGTCTCGCCTGGAGTGTCCGAGTTCTGAGCACCGAAACTCTAAACTCCAAGCCCTACATATAAAACTCTTAACTCCAACCCTTACGCCTAAATAGGAAGTCTAACTTCACACCCTAAGTAACCCTAAACCCCTAGCCTCAAACCCTTCATCGACTTGCAATTGCTTTCCAAACCCGTTCAACCCCTGCACGCACCTTGAAGAATAGCTCCTGCAATTCAATGCCGGGTCCCCTCCACCCCGACTAGATAATTGGAGTTCAGGGTTCAGGGTTTCGGGTTTAGTGTAATTAGGGTTTAGGAGTTTAGGGCAAAGGGGACCAGATGCAAAGAAAGGGGCTCAGGGGCCTCAGGGGTGCAGTGTAGGACAACGGCTCATTCACAGAATGCTAATGCGGGCTGCGAGCTTCCTTTTGAGCGGGCTTGGTGGGCAAGGATTCTAGATGGCAGCACCAATCTCGCCGTCCAACATGGGCTTGACCAAAATGACCTGGGCCGTGTGATTTATGGTTAGGATTGCACGAACTTGAGTGTATTCTGTAGATTTACACAGCAGGACGTCAAGAAGCACATACTTTTTCAGACGAGCCGGTGCTAGATACACTCAGGACTCATTCGTAGCAGGATTCATGCAGCACGCCTGGATTGGATGACAGGTATTTGGAGATTAGTGCTTTAGAGTCTCATTTAGAGTTTAGAGCTTGGGACATGCCTCAAACTGAGAACACTTCTGCTGTTATATGCCATATGTGGGCAAACGAAGGTCCTTGTTTTGGGAAGTGGGTTTCCAACAAGTGCGCGTGTGTTTCCAGATGCTCCTCGCTCATGTAGGCTTCATGGATTGGGTCGCGGAGGGAGGGATGTCTATATGGCCTCGGGTTCATGGCCCAACAGGGTCTTGTGCTTTGGGCGCTTCTTTCCGTGGGTGGAGTTTAGAAATTGCAACACGAGGTTCTTTGAGTTGGGACTGTGGCGCTCTTCTCGGTCTGTAAAGGTCTTAAACCCTAAACCCTAAACCCTACCCCAAACCCTAAACCGTGAGCAGAGTGTTAAAGGGGCTCCGGATTCCCGATCTTGTCCACAGAACTTTTCGGTTCGAGCCACGAGTTCCGATTCTTTTTTTGGGTTTAGGATGATGGAGGCCGGGAGCTCTGACACTAGGGGTCAGGGTTGACGGTTTCTGGGAGCTTTCAGTTTCAAGCGGGGGTGATAGCATGGGTATTACAGGCGTTTGCTTCGGCGCTCAGCACTAGGCTGTAGTACGAGTCTCCGGGCCCTCATCTGCGCCCATGCCGCTGCCATACCTCCCCGTATGTGCGAGCATGGTACGGGAGCATCATCAGCACTTGGGAGTTTGATTGCGACGCTATAACCGTACCCTGTTCCTGGTGTATTGTTTTCCATGTCTCCTTGGTGTTCTGGGTTTTGGGGGCGGGGGGCGTGGGTGGGAGGATAATTGGATAAATAGGTTCTGGGCAAACCGAACTGAATCACACCTTGCACAACCACCACACTAGTCACCGTCACCATCGTCAGCGTCCTCCTCCTCATCATCAGCCCATTTCATCATCAGCTTTGTACCAGGGATCCTTAGGATTCTACACGGTAATGATTCGTCGTCTGCTTGTGATCGTCTTTTCAAGTAACACCAGAGGAGTCGACTCGCTCTTCTAAACTTCTTTAAAGAGCCCACCCGGCAGTTCAAAATCACGCGAGAATATGTTAAACTACTGCGGCTTGAGGGTTTGCTTCTTGGGGTGTGAGGTTTGATTGCTCCGAGCTTCTTCGTGCAGGATTTAGTGATCAACAAATATACCAGCTATACCCGTCATGAACTTGAACCCATCCTTCATGAAGACCCTGCTTGAGTTTTAAGCTTGCGGACGGGCTTTCGCCGGGTCGTGTGACGGGATGCAGAGGTGTCATCGGACGAAGATATGTGCTTTGTTTGCTTTTCTGTGTCGTCTTTGGGCCAAACATTGAAATACAGGGGCCTTCACATGTACAACAGGGTTGGGGTACACTCAGGCATGTCTAGCTTTGTAGGGACTTCAAGGAAAAACCACGAGTCAGATTCCGAGTCCTGAAGTATTTTGCAGCCCCTCGACCCGAAAACCCGGATCCTATCAACCTGAAACATTATTTAGGGTTTAAGGCTTGCCTGAACCTGGAGGAGGGTGACTCAGGTACCACAAAGGCCAGGGTCACTGCTTGCTTCAGTCCGGAACAGCCTTCAAACCAACCAGGCATTATCAGTAGTAGTGAAAGTCTGAAAGTGTTTGTAAGAAAAAAGCAACAGTTCTCACAACAAAAGAAGGCTGAAGGCTTAGTCTTTTTCTGAGGCCGGGGAAATCGACTTGGTCGGTTCGGAGCTTGGTCGAGTTGAATTGCAGTGCTTCGCGAGCTCTCGACTCCGAAACAGCGCGCAATTTTTCGGAGAATGCTGAAAGTATGGTGTTTAGACTTCAGTCATTATGGCAAGTTAAAGATTAGAGAGCTCAAGCAGCCTTTCTGGTTCCGGGAGCATACCGCGCGTGCATAAGAGCTGGAAACTTCCACGTCCGAACAGCTGCAGTATTTTCAAATTTTAAATTGCAGGGCCTGGCGGCACGGGCCGGCATGGCCGTCGCCGCTTCGATTCTCGCCCCGAAGATGCTGCCAACAGTTTGGCAAGCCCTAAAACCCTAAACCATGAGCCGTAAGGCATACGCACTACGCCCCCCTCCCCCGTGCCCTTCAACCCCCCGCGAGCATCAGCAGCATCATGGTCACCGGTCGTGCTTTCTTTCTCGGCCATTTGCTCGCCAAAGACAAAATGTAAGATTGTCACCTTCTGAAAATATTTCGACATTTCCGTACGAAGCCGTCTCGGAATTTTGAATTAGAAAAAACTTCTGATAAATAAATTAGAAATTTCATATCCCTCTTGGCGAGATCTAAAATCAGATTATTTCTTTTATATTTGATAAATATTTTTTTTTATTCAATTAATATGGGCAATTGAAATCTTTTGATGATTTTCTAAAATCTATATAATCTGACAATATGATATCGAAAATTCAATATTCTCATAATCTGGCTCAATTTCAAAATATCAGAAAAAATATGCTTTTTGCTGAATTTATATAATTTTCAAGGTTTATCATTTGATCATATGATATATCGAAATCTTTTCAATATTAATAGAAAATAAAAATATGAAAAATTTTAATAAATAAAAAATTTTAGATTATCAAACTATTTTTTATATTGGAAATCACGATAATCGAAATTACGAATATCTATTATTTAAAATTTTAATTTTCATTTTATTTGATTTATTGATATGTATTCATATAAATTTAATTTCATTTGAAGATTAAGAAAATTTTCTGGA
>CAJNDV010032629.1:0-31006 GCA_905221635.1 Symbiodinium sp. CCMP2456 | reverse complement strand
CCTTCCTGGCTTTCTTTGTAGGCACTCACTCTCAATCTCCGGCCAGGTCCCCTGGTAGGACCCCCCCCCCCGCCCCAGAAGCCCATTACATTTTTAGGGGTCTCCGTCGTAGCCTAAGTAGGCTTGAAAAGTAACCCTAACCCCTAAACCCTGAACCCTGAACCCTAATAAACCCTAAACCCTAAACCCTAACCCTATAAGCCCTAAACACTAAGCCCTTAAAGCGCGACTTTCTTCTTGTGGGGTTATTGGGGAACCTGGCGAAAAGAAAAACCCAGCGACTGAAATATCCTTTAACTAAGGAATAGGCCGAAAATCGTTTGGGGGTTCCCACTATGCTTTAAGGTCTATTGTCTTAACTAAGGGGTTTTGGAGTCTCTGGGAAGTTATCCCTAAACCTTAAACCCGGAACCGCAAATCGCAAAGACAGGTAGTTCTCGAAATTAGGGTCCCTCTTAGGGTCCTTAAAAAAAAAACACAAAATCAGGGTGACGTACTATTTTGGGACCTGAAAAGGGACCCTAATTTAGAGAACTACCCATACATCGGAGTGCGAATGCGAAGCATCGCTTCCCATCGTTGACGTAGGGCGGCATCTCGGCCCTTAAGATCCCAAAGGGTCCAAAGTACCTGTATGTCTGATACTTGCCCAAACCATAATAGCAGTTCATATTAAACCCTAAACCCTAAACCCTAAACCCTAAACCCTTATAGAGACCCTACATTCTACCATATGGGTACTTTGGACCCTTTGGGGATGCAGCCTCCACCTAATACGGACCCCAAAGGTTCCTCCGACAGAGTGCAGGGTCTGAAGAGATGTTGTGGGGTTTAGGGGCCGGGGTTTAGGGTTTAGGGTTTAGGGTTTAGGGGTTTAGGGGTTTAGGGTTTAGGGTTTAGGGTTTAGGGGTTTAGGGGTTTAGGGGTTTAGGGTTTAGGGCTTAGGGACCGGAAACACAGTGTTGGTGTGTAGTACTGTGTAGACTCATAGGGACAACAGACAAGGTATATGATTCCGAGGAAACGGTTTTCGGCTTGCGCGTGCGAGCTTTCGGCTGGGACAGCAAATAAGCCCTGGACCCAACACCGTAAAACCCAAACCCTATATCCTACATCACCAGCAGGATGATGTATTCCTTGACGAAGTACTCACTTTCTTCGCTCCTTTCTGGGATGGCATGGACCCCAAGCACCGCGAGGCTGCTTGTCCTTGATTTGGGAGTTTCCGAAAATTAGGGGTACCTTATTTTGGGGTCCTTATATTAAGGATCCTATTATTTAGGGTACCATATTAGGGTCCCCTATATTCGGAAACCCCCATTTGGGAGTTTCCGAAAATGAGCGCTCAAGTCCTTAGAAGCCAACCTTGCCGTGCATCCCTGGAAAAGTCTCCAGAGCAAGTCTGTCAAACCCTAAACCTGAACCTACATGGTCGGAACAGGTAGCAACAGTAACGGTTTAAGGTTTAGGCATGTTTAGGGTTTTGTCTCCCAGACATGTGATTCCTTGCATCCGGGTATAACTTTGTGTAAAGATGAAACCCTAAACCCTAAACCCTAAACCCTAAACCCTAAACCCTAAACCCTAAACCCTAAGCAGCAATGGGTTCCTTCCTATACAGCATAACGTAGTATAATGCACCCCCGAAAGCCCACTCTCATGATTAGGGACTCTACATTGAGCCCTTATGGACTTGTGGCAGCCCCAACTGGACCCCATTTAAAAGGAACCCTGACTCATAATATAGAAGCCTAATTAATTGCCACTATTGTTGTTAGGTTTCCTCAGTATACTTCTAGAATAAAGAAGCCCAAAACCCTAAACCCTAAACCCCAAACCCTAAACCCTAAACCTATTCTAAATATTAAGGTCCGATATTATGCCGTCGGAGCCCAGGACACAGCAAATTATGTCTTGAGCCTCAGCCCGAAGCCCCGAAAGAAGAAAGAGGGTTTAGGGTTTGGGGGTTTAGGGTTTGGGATTTAGCTTAGGGTTTAGGGTTTAGGCTTTTGGGGTTTAGGGTTTGGGTTTTAGCTTAGGGTTTAGGGTTAAGGGCTTAGGGTCTGGGGGTTTAGGGTTGAGGGGCCTCAACCAACAAAGCAAGCTCAACAGCCTAAAGCAGTTGAAGGAGTCGGGTTTCGCGGGCTTTTTCAAGCACCTGAATATCCATCAAGCCCTACCGGGACCGAAAGTAACCGACTTAAGGATTCCTACAAGGAAGTCATAATCCGGAACCCTAACAAGGTAGGTTCTGTAGGGTGAGCTCTATGGGGTCCACCAGACAAGGAGCTAAAGCGCGTGTGTGAAGCACAGCTCTTGCTCCCTCCCTAAACCCCCTCCCGAAACCCTAAACCCTAAACCCTAAACCCTCAGGTTTTGCTGAAAGCTGGTGAGGACCAGCTACGACCAATCCCAGGGCTTGCTGCCAGACTTGCCAAGAGGTCGGGCACTGAACCGGTTTAGGGTTTAGGGTTCAGGGTTTAGGGTTTAGGGGGGGGCTTACAGTGAACCCCAGAAAGTTGGAACGTGGAGTTGGAATGGTGAGTGCTGGGATTCCTTATATCTTACCTTAAGGGCATGAGGAGAATGATGTTCCAACTTTCTGGCTGGGGGTCGGGTTTCGGGTTTGGGAATTGGGGTTTTGGGGTGAATGGCTGCCAGGGGGCAGGGCTATAGAGCAACCAAAGACCGCGCAAACTTGGCAGATCTTGACATCATGGTTGCAGAAGGGTGCCCAACAGGGCTTTGAGAAAACTCACAACATCCAAGACCCCAGGCTTATCAGCATTGTGATGTTGAGGTATTGGACTCTTTGGGCTATTCCCCGAATCATGGCACGAGAAGGGGCCCTGCTCCACTGGGTAGCCTAGACCCATGAAAAGCCATTAACTCTGACACCCTCAACCCTAAACCCAACCCCCCAGAAAGGAGCCCTTAAACTAAGCCCTAAACCCTAAAACCCTAAACCCTAAAAGCACTAAAGCCCTAAAGCCCTAAAGCCCTAAACCCTAAAAACCCTAAAACCCAAAACCCAAAACCCTAAAAACCCTAAAACCCTAAGCCCCTTGTGTTGGAGTCTCAGCCAAGTTTTCGTCTTCTCCCGATCTTGGAGAGGTCCGAGCTGAAGACGTCGAGTTGGCTGGAGGCACCGTTTAGCGGTTCAGGGTTTAGGGTTTAGGGTTTAGGGTTTAGGGCCTTAATTTAAAAAAGAACAGTACTAGTTTCGGGGTTCCTTATAAATTACTATAACAAAGTAGTTCCAATAGTCGTATATTTGTCTCCATATGAATACTAGTAATAGTACTCGTATTAAAATTAGTATTAGAAGTGATAAAGAAAAGCAGTACTAGTTTCGGGGTTCCTTACTATAACAAAAGTATAATAAACCCCAAAACCGTATTCTATTTGTTTACTAGTTTTGGGGGTTCCTTTGGTATACTAAAAGTATAATGCACCCCAAAACCGTATTCTAATTATTACTAGTTTGGGGGGTTCCTTTAGTATAATACAAGTATACTGAACCCCAAAACTCTAATTATTAAGGCCCCTACCTTATAGAACCCTTATAGTAACCCTTATAGTATCCCTTTTTTAAGGAACCCTTTAAAGGAACCCTATTCTAGTTATGAAGGCCCCTACATTAGTGAGTCTAGTCTAGGACATTTTCAGGTGGGTAGTTACCGTTATAGGAGCCACAGGTGGGTAGTTACCGTTATAGGAGCCTTATAGAAGGTTTATATACCTCATGGAAGCCTTATAGAAGCCCTATCTACCCTAAACTCCCCACCTGTAGTTTCCTAAACCCTAAACCCTAAACCCCAAAAGCCCTAAAGTCCCCACCTGTAGTTTCCTTTAGTCTAGTGGTTCAGGGTTTTTGGGGAACTGGGGGTTGACTCTGCTTCAGAGCTTCGGGTCTGGGGTGCCATGGTTCCAGGTATGGGGCTTTAGTGGTTGCGGTTTAGGGTTAAAAGGGTTCAGGGTTTAGGGTTCAGGGGTTTAGGGTTTGGGGTTTAGGGTTTAGGGTTTAGGGTTCAGGGGTTTAGGGTTCAGTTTTTAGGGTTAGGGGTTTAGGGTTTGTGGTTCAGGGTTTAGGGTTCAGGGGTTTAGGGTTTAGGGTTATAGGGTTCAGGGGTTTAGGGATTAGGGTTTAGGGTCTGGTGGTCTAGGGTCCGGGTCAAGCTAGGGCCGCCGCTAGTAGGGCTCAAGGTTTCGAGCACCTTAGCTAAGCCCCAAGCCCTAAACCCGAATGCCCAAAGGGGTTTAAGCAATGAGGGCTTGGGGCTTTATGGGCTTTTGCAAGCAAAACCCTACCAAAACCCTAAACCCTAAACCCTAAACCCTAAACCCCGAAACACTAAGCCTAACCGTAAACCCGTTCATCCTTGTGCCAGAGAAGAGGACGAGGGCCCGTTTAGGGTTTAGGGTTTAGGGTTTAGGGTTTAGGGTTTAGGAAGCTGGAGCTTGATACCCGGGCTTTCATGATTTGAATATGGGCTTGGTGCAGGTTCAAGACTGAGTAAGTTCGTAGGCTTCTACATTACAGGTGTTCTGAGCTGAAGTTTAACGGCTTTCTCCTTAAGACAGACGACCCACCGAACAGAACTCACCCGATCAACAACGTTCAGCAAGAGACAAACTGTAGGCTCTGAGCTCTATAGACCCGGAATATCCTGAACTTTCTAGGTTCTTTCCCACAACCCTAGGCATACCTTGAACTACCATGACCTACTTTTATGTAGGTCCTTATTCGACCCTAATATCGAATGTATAGGGACCTACAAAAAAGTAGGTTTTGGTAGTTTAAGGTAGACCCAAGATCTTGCAACCCTAGCCTTGTTTTTGCTTTAAACCTAAACGCCTAAACTTCCAAGCTTTCCCCCCGACTAAAACCCAAACCCTAAATCCCCAGATTCCCAAGCTTGAACTGAGCCTCCTATAAGCCCTAGACCCCTATAGCTCTAAACTCCTTAAGCCTTAGCCCCGACAAAACCCTGACATAGGGGCCGCAATAATTACCTATCCTACTTTTGGGGTTCCTGTTTAGAATTTTAGTATAATATACGCCAAAACCCTATTCTAATCATTAGGGCCCCTATAGTAAGCCCCAGTTACAGGTTCTTCCATGCCTCCGTGACAACACGTCCTTCCTGCTGAATACCTTGAAGCATTGCACTAGGTGGGTCCGGGGTTCTCGGGCTATGGGGCTTGAGGGATTAGGGTTCAAGGTTCAAGGTTCCTGTTGGGGTTCTAGAGGGGTTCAGGGCTTAGAATCAGGGTTGAGGGGTTACGGTTTGCGGTTTGGGGCTTGTGGGCTGTGAAGGGTTTTTACCGGCTTAGGGCAGGTGGGCATGTTGGGGCTTTGCTCCATGGGTGATTCGGGTGTGTTGTAGTGCTCCAGACCCGACACCTACCCTGCTGAGTGATGTCGCAGGTGCTGGGCCACTAGATAGGTGCCAGGTGAAGGGTAGACGCCGCAAGCCCTGCACACTTATGGCTTTTTGGGGTTTGGGGTTTTCTGTTGTGCTGCGATTTGAGCTTGCTCTGAATGTGATGGCCCTGAATATGCGTTCGTTTTTATTCGTGCATAGGTTTTTCCTTCCGAAACATGTGCTGCCGCCGAATGGATCCTCAAACCCTAAACCCTAAACCCCTAAACCCCTACACCGCTAAACCCCTAAACCCCTAAACCCTAAACCCCTAAACCCCTAAACGCCTCAAACTCCGAATGAGGCCTGGAGGCTGAGATCGGAGTTTTGAATCCGCCAGTACTTGGGGGAAGCACGGTGGGTGCTTAGGGAAAAGCACGGTGCCGGTGCGCTTAGGGTTTAGGGTTTAGGGTTTAGTGCCAGGTTTTCCAAAGTCGTGTTTTCGAGTACAAACGTAGTAATGTAGGGGCCTCAATTATTACCTATATTCTTTTGGGGGTTCCTCTGTTATATGTATAGTAAAGTATACCCCAAAACCCTGTTCTACATTAGGCGAGAGGTCTATGACCGGGGGCCTTCGAAATCGTGTTTTGGAGTACAAGAGAGCTACGGTTTAGGGGTTGAGGGTTTAGGCAGGGGTTCCGAAAGAGCCCAGAACTATGGGGCCTCCAAAAAGGTTTTCCGAGTACAAGCGTAGCCTGGTGGGCCTCCAAATTCGTCTTTTTCCCTAAACCCTAACCGGCCCTAAACCCTAACAGTAATCCATGCTTCCGGGCCTCCGGGATGGCAGCATCAGTAGTGCCAGGGATTGCCATGGCCGCAAGTGGCCTTCGGCAGCTAGAGAAATGGAACACTTATCAATTAATTGGTTGAAATTCTACTTAATGTAGGGGCCGTGCTAATTACCCATACTATCTGAGAAGCTCCTTAATATAACTGAGCAATCTATACTCCAAAACCCTATTCTAATTATTCAGGCCCCTACATTATTACGTTTGATTGTCGGAGTCCTAAACCCTAAACCCTAAACCCTAAACCCTAAACCCTAAACCGTTCCGGATCCCAGACCTCGGATTCGGGATTCTCGACTTTTAGAATTCCCAGCTTCTTAGCATCAGCCTTAGGGACGAAAGGATCCCCAAAAGGTTTTCAGGTTCATATGGGTAGTTCTCTAAATTAGGGTCCCTTTTAGGGTCCTTTTTTATAAGGGTGCCGTACTATATTGGGGACCTAAAAAGGGACCCTAATTTAGAGAACTACCCATATACGATCTTGGGATTCATAGTATAAGGGTATAGGGCCCCTACATATCAGGATCATTTGGTCCCCAAGGAGTGGGAATTCCGGTTTTTAGACTTCCTGCTTCGAAGTACCCGTACTTATTGGTCAACGTACTGACCATAGCTCCGGGAATTCCGGATTCTAGACTTCCAGCTTCGTGGTAACTCTAAACCCTCAACCCTACACCTTTAGAAAAAAAACCCTACCCTAACGCTCTTTTGGAGTTGGGGTCGTCGGTGTCAAAAGGGCCTTCGGGGACGATTCGCTGAAGGGCCCTGAAGGCCCCAGAAGCACATGACCCTTCCCAGCCAAGGCCCCATCGGCCCCATGAACAGCCTCTGTAGGCTCAAGAGGTTCAGTTTTGCTACAATGCCATATAGATAGTGCAAAAGCAGAATCATGAGCAGCTGCGGGCCAGCAGGCCACATAAACCATCGCGTAGATCTTATCGATGTCGGGTTGGGATGGAGGCATAAGCTCAAGCTTCGAAATTGGGCGTTGCGTGCTAGCCTCATCGTGGTTGAGGGTTTTGCAACAGGGATATAGGATCCCCAGATAGAAAAGACCCTTTATAAAGGATCCCCATGCCGCTAGAAACCCAATTGTAACTCAAATGCTGCCGATGTTTTGCATCTGCGCGATCATCCGGAGTTCTGCCGGGAGCTCAGATCTTTCTCCAGCTGCAGCAAGCGAATCCGTAGGACGCATAGGTATCGTTGAACTGTTCTCAAACTCACCGAGCTTCGATGAGCAGTCCTTGGTATAGTGCACGTGGACGATCTTTATTTGTACGTACAGCGAATAGTAAATAGAAAAACTGTAAACTAATATATTGGACGAGAATCCTGGACATGCGCCCTATACTGCCTACCCAGCTTTCAGCAGATAGTAGATTGTAGCAATTGGGGTTGACCCGGGTGGTTCTGCATTCGTGAAGAGCATGCCACAAGTGGTGGTGCTTCGGGAGTATAGTCCATGAGCTGCGATTGCAAACTTTGCCCTTCCGTATCTGCGCACTCAACGCACGCAAGCGTGCGTATGAGCGCAAATGCAACATGCCGTCCTGATACAGCGCTTCAGAATCCTCGGCAGTCATAACAAGCGGACCATGGTCCATGCGCCTGAGCATACTCGCGTAGGCCCACGTAGTCAGCGCGACCAATTTATCCAGTTCTGCTCCAGTACGCTCGGCTCGTGCAGCACAGCGAGCAGCGACCCAAAATAAAACAATTTTGCCTGAAATGGCTTTCGATGCCAGACACGGATGTGTCATCCTGTTCTTTCTGTTCACACGTGCAACAGTGAAGCGAGGATGATTGACACGTAGTCCGGCCTGTTTGACCCATCTTTTGAAATCCAGATAGGCTTGGCGTAGTGTGACTTGCAAGTTCACAGTATATGTGCCACGGGAAGGAAAAACGAAGTTCTCGCTGAACTCGCCACATTCGGCTAAATATACAAGCGCTGATCCGTTCAGTGTTTTGCCAGTCCCGAGCAGCTGCGAATGCGCAACATCGTGAAGAAATCTTTCGAGGCGAACTCCATAGAGCATTGGTAGAGGCCAATCTTCCAGAGGATGGTCAGAACACCACGCTTCGTGAGGAGTCAAGGTAAACTGGTGCGAGTCGGTGAAGCAGGCAATAGTCTTGTACGGATTGGGGTCGTTTTTCTTTGCATCACAACAGCTGCAACAAGCATTCGCGTTGTAATTGTGCAGTTTGTACTGCACGTGTAACCACTTGAGGTCTCCCTGAACTCCAGTCAACACAAACCGAATCCCGTGAGAACACCATGGGTTCAGCTGTTCGTCTGTCCCACAGAGTGATTGAAAACGAGGCAGCAAGGCTGCCAGAAGATCGTTGTAAGTTTCATCACATGCACAGTACTCTGCATATACAGTACAAAGGAAATACTGCAGCATGGCTTCGTTTCCCCGGCCAAAGTCGCTACACCATCCGATTGCAGAGATTGCCCCCGGATCTGAGTTCCTCGCAAACACATATGAATGAGATGATAATACCGCGAAACATATAAGTCTTATATAAAATATAAAACGAAAACCTTATACTCGAGGTCCTGTAAGCCTGCACATCATCCCCATACAGCGACAGAGGAACGAGGCCGCGGTGCTCATTCTCCCTGATATTTGGCGGATACCATGCACAACGTAGCTTCGCATTGTCCCAGAATTCAGCAGCACCGTCCCGGCCAGCCTTCCCAAAGAATAGATGCTCAAACAGGGCCGGTGACCGGCTCCACAAACATCTGGCCAGCGTGTCTGGAAACATGACCTGAGAAAGGGCACTAGTTTTGCAGAGATATAAGACATTATGCAAAAAAGTGTCAGTATACTAATTAAGCATGACCCTTAAAGCAATAGGCAAGCAGCTTCAATCTCTTGCGAAACAACAACATTCTCAGAAGGGTCCCAAACCCTCACATTGCAAGTCTCGATCTTTGCCCCAAGGGAACGCCCATACATACGGATGGCCGTTTGAAGATCTCGTTCGGCATTCTGTTTATGCCGCCCTGCTGTTCCCAGATTTGCCATCTTGGAAACCATATCTTTAGCAGCTGGAGCCCCGCCGTTTGCAGCACACCACGCCACAGCACCCGAAGCCAACTCCTGCACCTTGCATGACATGCACATATATGTGTGTGTGGGCGTGCACTTCATGTATACCAAAAATGTAGATAGATGCAGTACATAGTAACCCCGGTAGCGCTGCATTTCCCAGTGCTGTATTTCATCAGCAGGGTTTCCACGAGTTCGTCTGGGTCCTCGTGCATGCAATATATATATATATATATATATATATATATATATAGGGATAGGGTTTAGGGTTTTATAGGGTTTAGGGTAGCTTTCCACACGTATCGAACAACTCCTTGTTTGCATTCGGAGCCTTGCGCTTGCGACTATCGGCAGCGTGATTTGTCAATGTCTCAGGTCCATCGCGAGCTGCTGGATGCCGTGGACCCGCCAAAGGCTCAGCCGCAGCTTCCACTATCAGTTCTCCAATCGGTCCTGCATGCGGCGAACATGTAGCAACAGATGAGGTCGTATTTCATGCATGCATGATCAACACTCTGCATGATTGCATCTTTCTTCCGATTCTGCTTTGCACATGCGAGTGCTGCGGGCTTTGCCCACTGTTGCTGCGCTGAAACACACTACGCATGATGAAGTTCCCACCTGCATAATTAAGGCCGGACGAGCACACCTCATCGAGACCGTCAGGCACTCCTTGCACAGGCCTATATAGGACACTATCTCGCTTCTGGACCTGCACGGCTTGTAAAGTGTGTGCACGGCTTCCCCGACTGCATGTTCATATCGTAACAGGCAGTTTGCAAAACGAGCCAGGCATGCTGCTGCACTCGCAGCACGAATGTGCGGGTCTCATTGTGAAGCCATGGAGCACGACATCCATATAAGTATATAATATCTGATCAAGATTCTCTACGCATATATTTCGTATATATTTGTATACTCTGAACATATGAGCCTAAATTATAGCAGATATATATTTAAAAATACTATATATATATATATAATATGATAATAAATATAGCTAGCTAGGTTGTTATTCTACCATGCAGGACCGTTGTTGTTAGTAAGATCCCGCGCGAATATTGCCCTCAAAGCCGAAACGTTTAGGGGTTTACGGTATAGGGGTATAGGGCGCTATAGGGTATTCTAGCTGTATAGGTTTTGGGGTTTAGCTTTGCATGGGCATAATATAGATTTGTATGGGTTCCACTTATAAGGTTTCGAACTAAAGGTGTGTTTGCAATTTTTATTAATTATGTTCGTGCTGAGAATGTTCTAGGCAGCATAACCGCACCCCAACATTTCCCTCACTCTTCGAGGTCAGAAAGGTTCTCGTCCAGCGGCTCGTCCTGACGAGGATCGTGAAGGCAAGACTATAAGTAGTTCTATATAAACAGTTTTACATGCAGCTGGGGTTCTTCGGTCGTCTTCTTCTTGGGCTTGTTGCGCTTGCAAATCGAGCTTGCTTCATTGGCATCGACGAGATACCATTCCATTCTCTGCTGTCCCAACGCTAGGGCCGCGCGAAGTTGCTTTTCATCCTCGCAGCCCTGCACACATGTCCATATGCATGGAGCAACGTAGGATGAAGTCATGTCAGCATGCCATGCAGCCAGGTATTATTGAAACTATGTGGCCTCGAGGGCGAGGCCGTTCAGCTGATTGAAGCTCGTGTCCATCTCTTCTGCGTGGTTCTTGATCATGTCACCTCGCGAAACACATGAGTTGATGTGTACGTATATCTAGAGCGAGAGACAGACCCGACGTGTTCGAATATTGTACGATTTTGGAGTGGCAGGATTTGTAGATATGGGATATGGCGGATATGGGTCCAATACCGGTGGAAAATCTTTATAATATTTTCGGCAAATATGGGGTTAGGGATCACGGCCAGGGTTCACTAGATTACCAGTATAAGCCCTCAGCTAACTTTATGTATACCTGCAATATGTCCACCCTTGAAAAGCAACGATCCCGAGATTCAGCCAGGAAACGAAGCTTCTCTTGATGTCGCACACTGCAAAGCTTAACCATCAATACCTTTGCTTCCCCAGAATACTTCGATAGCTTTGAAACAAGCCATGTCATAGCTTCATCCAGGTCATCCGGCATCACGTCCCTGGGTTGTGGGGTATATATCTATATATATATATAGAGAGAGAGAGAGAGAGACCATGTCGGGAAACAGTACATCAAATCAATATGTGCAGGCGAGGGTCTTCTTCTTCGGCTTCTTGTCTGGCTTCGAGAAGGCCGGGATAGTAAGCCCGGAACTGTTGGCAGTTTGGCCCTTACCCTTGCCCTTGCCCTTTCCCTTACCCTTGCCCTTTCCCTTACCTCCACGTCCGTGACCTAGTGTCGTCACATCCTCGATAGCAGCAGCAGTAGAGGGTGCACTGTTTGCACCTTCCATGCCTGCACCGTCTGGAACAGGGGCCAGCATGTTTCCCAGGGTCGTGGCATTCACCATGCCTTCCATGGCCTCCCAGGTGCAGGTCATGCGAAGACGTACACATTTCCTCGCGTCGGGCACTCATCGAGTTCCAGCCTGACTGCCGTGCTCCATTTCCATGGCGGCTGTCACACTCAATCGATCTTCAGACACCATGTCGTTCGTGAAGGAAATATCAAGCAGGACCTGAAATATGCCGGAGTAGATTTCGCAAAGCTAGACATGTGTGCGAACTCGAGCAATCTTGTATAAGGCCAGCACGTAATACATCCTTGCCTCTGGATCGTTGGGCAAGTCTGGGTGAGGCCGGGACAATCCGGCCTCCTGCTTAGCTCGAATAATGGAGTTAACGAGCTCTTCGTTTCCAGCGTACATGACCATGAGCTGTGGTTTCGTTCTCCAGCCTATAGTAACGAACACTCCCGGACAAAAGCTCCACAACTATCTCACATGCACATGCAATCGTGGACACTTTCGCGTGCTTGCATGCATGAGGTCATGGCCATACTGCCGCCTGTCACGGCCAACGTCCGCGCGGCTGCGGGTGTGGGTCACAGTGATCCTGGATAGTGATATTTGCAGCGAGGTATAATCCTAATACTCCTGGACCCTCGTAGTGAGATCCCAAGCACCCAAAGCCCAGACCCTCGCCCGGAAAGTCCTATAACAGTCTTAAATAAGCTTTCTATACCCTCTACATGCATCGCTTTAAAAAGCATTCTTTGCACGTCAAGTTGCTGAGCCCAATCTTTCCCGCTCTCGAGAAACTTCAAGAATAGAGCCGTTTTCACCCCTCGGGCATTGCAGGATACGGCCTTGTTCCACAGAGTCAGGATCTCCGCCGGGGCAGTGCTGAATGGGCTTTTCATCATCCTGCATGGCAGCAATCACACAGCAATGGGGTTTACATGCCGTATGTCCAAAAATATTATATATATATATCTATTATAGAAACTGTATATATATATATATATTATATATATATAATATATGTATATATATATATATGATATGTATATTATATAATATATTATATAGATATAGATATATATATATATATATATATATAAGAGAGGGTGTACACCAGGGATTATATATATATATATATATATGGCATATACACGTGCATGTTATGTGCACGGGTATCATATATATATATATATATATATATATAGTATATATTGCATTGCATTTTTACATAACAAACCGTTCCCATGCTTGCAACACATGCATAACATATGTCCCATGCACGCATGCTATGCACATGCCCCCCCCATGCACACAACGTGGTCCTTTTGAACTCCGCATAGTGGGCCTGGCGTTCATCGTAGCTTTGTGGAACGATCGCCTTGGATAGTGCGCTCACATGAAACAAAAACGTGCCCATATATGTGCACGGACACTGACACAGACGTGAGCGCTAGTACGCTCAAACACATGCAGCTGCAGTCGCATCACCAGCGGCCACAGACATGTTCTGAACTGCTTCGTGGAGCTCGGCTACCTGGGCATTCTGCTCCACGGTTCTGGTTCGGGCTTTGCCATTCTTTGCGATGGCTGGGGCTGGCGAAGGTGTCGATGGGGCGGAACATGGCGAAGCTGTGGATGGGGCGGACGGCGAAGCTGTGGCTGGGACAGCTGCGGCCTTGTACGCTGTGGCCTTCGGGCTTTTAGCGCTTGCTGCACTTGCAGCTTCCGGGGCCTTGGCCGGGATCACTTTGGCACCCTCCACAAAAGTAATCTTGCGGCTTCCTTTCGGCTGCGCAGCAACGTCCGTGCTGGAATCGGGCCTCGACGGAGCAGGGGGAGCTGGCAGGGAAGGGCCGGGCCCAAGCAAAGCCAGGGTAGTGCATGGCGTTCTCGCAGCAGCAGTCGGCAACAACGACCCAGCTTTGGGCGCAAGGGTTAAGCAGCCTGCCGGGGTCCTTTGAACAACCAAACCTTCAGCAGATTCAGCTTCTGTGGCTGGCTTGTGTAGAAGCTTCTTCGCTCCCTCGGCCATGGCCAGCACTGCCTCCGGCTTGGTCGGCACGTAAGGGGACGGGGGGCAGTCTGCAGCAGCTTTCGGCATCACAGGGGAGGCAATGGCCACGGCACAGGTGGAGGTGGCCTTGCTTGGGCTTGCACCCAATTTTGGAGGCGGACCCTGCAATTTGCAGGGTGTGTGAAAAGCAGGCAGAAGCCGGCACGGCTCCTTTGTCTCATCCAAGCCTGCAGTCGAGCGGGCTTTGGCTTTCTTCTCCTCCAGGTTTTCTGAAGTCACTTCCCGCTTGATGCCAGCACGGGGGGGCGGTGTGTTCGGAAGCGTCGTCGGCGACGATAACTCCAAGGAATCTTGCGTGATCGATCGCGAGCACGGGGAAACACTTCCCAACCTTAATCACTCGCACACATACAGAAACGTACATACACACTGTGTATATACATGCACACACATATGTGCGTGCGTGTGTGTGTGTGTGTGTATCTGTACCATGCGCTAGTTGACAATTTGCATAGATATATGCAATTAAAAGTAACGATGATACTTCGAGGCCGTCGATGCGCTCGAGGCCTGGCAGGGGCCGGGATGCAATGGAGATGACCCTACGTGTCGGGCTTACTCCGGGCTTATATAGAAAGAGGATAGGGGTATGCTATACTGCTTCGGGGGTTGAGCAGGGGTGTGGGCGAATTGAAGAAGGCAACTTTAGGAGTTGAGGAGGTTTGGTTTTGGTTGAGTCTATAAATATGTATATATATGTATAGTATATATATATATATATACATATATACATATATACATATATACATATATTATAATACCCATCGAAACCCTCTGTATATATATATATATATTATATGTATATAATATAGATATGTGCTACAGCTCCTAAGAGGGTCGTGTGCGTTCTGGGGGAGGGTTTGGGCTTTGGGGGGCTAGGGTTTGGGATCTCACTTACAATGAGTCAAGGAGCCTTATACATATATGGTATATCAATTGTCTATATATACAATATATTTATTAATATATAGCTATATAGCTATAGCTCCTAGGATATATAGTATATAGTATCATGGGCTTTCCTGGGGGGTGGGTTTGGGCTTTTGGGGCTGAGGTTTGGGACCTCACTACGCATTAACTTATATAGATATCTGAATCTTGAAACTGTTCGCACCCAAGAAGACTACGACACTGTCTTAAGGCCTCCTGCACAAATACCGAAACCTACCCCACGAAAGCAGGCACTGCACCTATATCATATATAGATCCTATATTACTCTCGAGCCGGCCTTCCTTTGAAGCTTCGCCAAAGTATCGCTCCCAAGTGCACCAGGATACCGGCAGAAGTACGCCGCAGCCTTCTGGTGGAAGGATTGGCGCACTTCAGGACCCATTGGGTTTGTCTCCTTCATGCAGGGTCGGCTTTGGAAAGGGTTCAAGGTAGGATCGTGCTAACTATTTGGCATAGTGGGCGGGATTTGATAAGTCCTTGGCAGCCATTCGATGCCGCAGTTTGCCCCAGCAGGAACAGTCAGGGAAATGCTTGAAACACACAGGCTTCAGCAGTCAATCAGAGTATGCTGAGAATATGCATGGCATGCTCAGGAATCATACCAGCATCGGCAAGACATGGTGCATGAAGGCACACAATCAAGCTGCACCGACCTAATTTTGGGTGTAACTAACTGACGCTTATCTGACGCTAAGCTCCTGCCCAACTGACGCACAGCTGACGCTTATCTGACAGGCTTCTGTTGCTATCTGACGCTAGCCCGGGCCCTAGGTCCCCTTCAAAAGTAAGCTTGATTGAAGGCCCCACGAGGGCCCGAAGGCCCAAACCCATGCCAGCTGACGCCCAGCTGACGCCCAGCTGACGCCCAACTGACGCCCAACTGACGCCCAACTGACGCCCAACTGACGCCCAACTGACGCACAGCTGACGCCCAGCTGACGCCTAACTGACGCCCAAACGACGCCCACCCTGGCCAACCCCCGATCCCCAGACTAGGTTGCCCCAAGCTTCTCTGGCCCCCCCGAGTACCAGATCAGGTTGCCTCGATACATTGCAGAACCATAGCTAGTTTCATGATCATATATAGTTAGCTCTCACCTCTCGTTGGTTCTATAGATGGCTTCTGCATGTTTTGAACGCGAGCACAGGCGTGGCATATCCCACACTTTGTACACATGCCCGCATGAATTAGTGTTGAGCAAGCCAACCGTCTGATTTGCAGCGCATGAAGATCACACAGCCGAGTTATTTACATAGCTAGTTCTAATACAGTTCAACATACATTGAGCTTGCATGAAACAACACAGCATGGTACGCCATGCTTTCTTTAAGAAGCTAGGCCCAGCGAGTCCCCACTCGGAAGCACACGACCTCCTTGTGCACTTGATTGCAAGGCCTGCTGCAGCCATTGTTCGACTTCTCCGAGCCTGCAAGAGGCGAGCTACACCCATGCATCAGACAGGCTTCGGTTATAGCGATTAATAGAAGAATGGCCTTGCATCATCCCACGGATCGTCGGAGAAATCGATCATGGTCTCTGGGGTCGGACGCATCTTCGCGTACAGGAGGTACTTTTCGCAGTCCTGGCGGCGGGATTAGGTTCAGGGTCTATGGGGTTAAGGGTTTATCATGCATTGGCTGCATGCAAGTATGGCAGCTTTGCCGGGCCTGGCGACCGAAGGATTGAGGGTACGCTTGCGAGGCTCGAAGGTGGCGTGTCCCAGTGTAGGTTTCGCGTCCGGCTTTGTTCTTCTTTCGCACCACTGTATTGGAGGGAGGGACTTGAGAACGGTCCCATTTGCGGTACAGGTGATGAACAAAGTTATCAGAGCAAAGCAACTTGATAGGCTTCGCCGACAGGGCATGAAACATTCCAAGCCACGTCATCTGACGATTGTAGCCCCTTTGCTCCAAAAACACCCGGAGCCGCGGGTGAAGTTCTATCTAAGTAGCAGAAACAGAACGAAGTTCGCATCCTTGCACCAAAAGAACCGCACGTGTATATATATATATATATAGTGCAGCGATGGACCATCGACTGAAGGGGATTCTCGATGAGCCAATGGGCCCCGACATACAGTGCCAATTGGAGAAGCAGCACAACCTAAGCACATAGATAGTACATGGAACAAATATGTATATACATATATACCATATATACACACTCTATCTCGCTCTCTCTCTTTCTCTCTCTCTCCCTCCCTCCCTCTCCCCTGCACTTGCATTCTCTTGCTATCACTGTCTCACTCCTTTGTCCCATTCGGTCCTTCTTCGTGCAGTGCAGAGGCCCGGCTGACCATGAGGTTGGCGGCAGCGACGTAGGCCCTCAACCTTGCTGGGCTCATGTACTGCGTATGATCATGCCCTGTGCACACGCAATGTCCATGCTGCGCCAATTCGAAGCATGGGTCTCATGATGCCCCAATGGATTTTGTGGGGTGCGGCCAGACGTGGCCCCTGCATGCAGCTCATTCCGTGCACATTATATCAGCACACATTACGAGCATGCTGCACGGACACATGCGGCATCTCACTCGGCTAGTTGCAAGATAAGTCGCTGTTGACCTTTGCCCATGAGCTACATACGACTCCAGCAGATACCAGGGCACCAGGAGCTGCATTCAGAACTGCCCAAGTCCATCTGACGAATCCCTTGGGTGAATTTATGTCCTCAGCTGTGCACAGGCAAACGAAGCTGCAAAAGAAGCCAGAAGGTCAGAACCTCAGCAAACAGGACTGCGGCTATATTGGGCTAAGTGGCATCGCCTTTCCTATATGCAACATCCAAAGCGCAGGCTTTCAGCCCTCTCCGTGTAAAAGCTTTTGCGATTTCCGCCTGTCCAGCGAAGAGGTCCACATTCGAGAATTTCTTCCCCATGTCGTAGGCCTGAAGCATCGGTGGGTTTTTGGGGTTTTGCAAGGATTATGTATACTCAATATACGTATATATCAGGCATGCAGCTACACCTTTGCCAGGCCGGGGTGATATCCGTATATAATGTTATATGCTTGGCGCTAGGGTTTAGGGCTTTGGGTTTAGTGTTTGGGGTTTGGGTTTAGGGTTTTGTGTTAGGGTTTATATAGGTTTTGGGGTTAGGGTAAGGTTTGGGGTTTATTATAGGAGTCAGGTTTAGGTAGGGTTTGGGGTGCTGTCGGTAGGGTTTTGGGATTATGGTTTGAAGTTTGTTATATATATATAATATATATATATATATATATATATATATATATGGGTTTAGGGTTATAGGGCTTTGTGTTTATATGGTTTTAGAGTTCGGTGCTCCGGTTTGGGGTTAGGGTTTGGGTTAAGTTTCAAGGCATGGGGTTTTAGGGTTTGGGGGGGCTCGGGCTTATATAGGGTTTATATAGGGTTTGCAATTGCAATGGGTTAAAGTTTATAGCGTTTGGGGTTAGCATTTGGGCCTAGGGTTTAAGGCTTGGGGTTATGAGAGAGAGAGAGAGGGAGAGGAAAATTGCAACAATTATGAAGGTCGCCTGTTGAATCAGAAGGACGATATTGAAGAAGCGCAGAGGCAAGTAGCCAGGTCGAGCGGGGCCACATAAACACCATAGGAATAGCTGGATCAGGTGCCAGCTCATGCATCTCTTCATCATCAACACACCTGCATGCGAAAACAGATCCGGAACAACTTGCTCATGCAGCGATTCAGCACACCATATAATGCAGTCATAGACGCATGTGGTATCGATGGCTGTGCGAGGCCATCTGGACTACACGGCTACCTTCATGTGAGCCTGCCGTGGACCATGGACTCGAGGCGCATTCATTTGTTGCTCATGCACACACATGTCTGTGTGCAAATAGGCAGCATATAAAAGACGAAGCACACAACTCCCACGTTTGTTTGCAGCTGCGTGTGAGATGCGGAGCAGAAGTCGTCTTGGCTGAAGGGCTAGACTTCTGAGGAATGCTTTAAATTGCCGGTGGGACATGCCACGCGACTGTTCTGCCGCACAAAAACTTGGCACGCTATAGCGTAGAAGCACACACCATGCTCAAAGTTTATATTATATTCTGTCCATGCAGCTACAATATTAAACATATGTACACACTGCAGCTACTCTCAGCTGCTGCGGTGCCAAGCACACTGCTGACTGCATCAGTTCTGCGGCTGCATGCATGCTGTAGCATCATATATATATATATATATATATATATTATATTTATATCCACAAAAATATACTATAACTAGTTCTATATAATTACACAGCACGTACAGAACCCACGCTTGCCGTACATAGGGTCACTCACTTCTTGCGAGGTGCCCGAAACGAGCCTACGTAGGATTGCGGAATCCATCCGTTCTCTTTGAAGAAACTAGTAGCGCCCCTTGCCTGGGTCTGTGCATCCACCAGGCGCATTCCCGCGTTGGCCGCCTTCTTGTAGACGTTGCTATATAGATGTTGTTGCTCTGGATATGCTCGGGCGGGTAGCATCGCTTGCTCTCCGGAAGCTTCATCAGCTCCTTGCCTGAAGGCCACTTCACACTGACTGCGACACGTGCAGCCGATCCCTTGGGAGGCGGCACATTGCCCTCGAGGCCATCATCGTCTAGCTCACTCTCTTCTTGCTCCTCTTGCGACTCTTGCTCCTCCTGCTCCTCCTCCTCATCTTCACAAATCTCTTCTTCCCGCTTTGCCTTTGCGGGCCTTGCGCTCGCGGACCCCTTTGGGGCCTGTCCTCCTTTCGCAACGGCCGTCTTCGGTGCTGCACGTACCTTGGCCTTAGCCTTCCCTTTTGCTTTGGCCTTAGCCTTGGGAGCGGTACTTTTACCTTTGCCCGCCCCCTTGCCCCTTCCACGGCCTCCTTTTCCTTTTCCACCTGCCGGCATTTTCTCCTCCTCTTCCTCCTCCTCCTCGTCTTCTTGCTCATCTTCCTCCTCACTTTCCTCGGCTCCATGCTCAGCTTCCTCCTCATCTTCCTCAGCTTCCTCCCGCACAGGAGGCTTCGTAGGCTTGGCTTTTGCCTTCTTAGTTGCACGAGCATCATCTTCATAGCGACGCTTGCCCTTGCTTGGGCGACGTGGCTCCTCCTCCGGCTCGTCTTCTGGCTCCTCAGACGAGGCCTCGCCGGCCTCGTCCGCGGCCTCTTCCTGCGGGACCGTCTTCGCGATCTGTTTGCGTTTCGCGGTCTCATCCACCTTAGCACGTTTGTGCCGACTCTTCTGCGCCACATGCTCCCTGACGCAAGTCTCTTCCATTGCTGCAATCATATCGTCCGCTGCCTCCACATCGTTCGCTTCTTCCTCCTCCTCTTCCTCATCTCGACGAGCCTTCTTGTTCTTCTTTCCACGTGGCTTTGCCTGATCTGTATACACTGGCGGACAGGCTGTCTCTATCATCGACTTCATATCCTCAGTCCCCTCGGGTTGCGAGGGAAGCGGATACTTGGGCTCCTTCGCAGGCTTGCGCAGCTCCTGCGGGACAGCATGCACACATATCCCTCCATTCCCATAACCACCCACGAAGACATATGTAAAAAAAAATATATACCACGTACACATACACATATTGCACGCGTATTATAATATATACTATATATGTATATATCCGTGCACACACTATACGTATAGATGCGTGTGTATGTGTGTATATAATATATATATATATATATATACGTACATGGACTATATATATATATATAGATTAATTCCACATCCCCGTCATATAACTAATACGTATACACACACACACACACACCGACACAGCATGTGCAAATACGTGTCTGCACATGCTAGCACTGCACAAGCAGCCCTAGACATACATGTGTGGCTCCATGACATATTGCAGGCTGCCTCGGCTTCCTGCATCGAACCAGCAGCTGGAGGCCCGCCACGGGATGGAGGCAGTGTATCCTCAACCTGCCGGCAGAGAATCAGACATGTTGACATTGCTTGCACACATGCAATCTATACGTCTTTCTGCGTGGAAGGATGGAACGATGCTGCAGATGAGTGGGTTGCGCTCACGCGTTGCAGCCATGCAGCTCCATATATTCCCCCTCTGCGGTCCCGATAAGCCTAAACTCCTAAACCTTTGCACATGAGTCCTCTCCGGGCCTTTTCAACAGTGGTCTTGTCCGGGGGAGCTTCGATGTCCACCTGCAGCAAGGGGCTCGCGTTTAGGGTTTCTTTCGGGTTCAAGGTTTAGGGTTTTGGGGGTTCAGGGTTTGGGGTTTTGGGGTTGATATAGGGCTTATATATAGGGTTTATATAAGAAAAATAGATGGGGCTTAGGGGTGCGAAGCGGCTTGTATGTCCCACATGATATAGGCCGCACCCATGCAAGCAGAGATATTTACTGCAAGAGTGATCGAAAGACTGTCATGAAGACAGCATGTACGCATTTGCCCTGCGTGAAGAAAATCGGTGCGCTATAGATTGCGAAAGCCTCGCCCAAGTCGCTCATGGCCGTCTGCCTCACCATCCTCGCCTGGAGGATTAAGACTATATACCCTATAGTCTTGGGCTTTCTGGGGGAGGGTTTGGGCTTTGGGGGCTCAGCATTCAATCACTGCATCGAGCATTCATGCATGCGCACATAATTATATAAAACATTTAAACCATGACCGTGCACCGGTCATACATACACACGCTTTCGGAGGGCCTTGACTGGCGACGGGGACATGCTCATGAGCCGTTGCGTCGCTCGGTCAAGAAGGTTTCGAACCGAAGCACGATCAGCCGTCCGCAGGAAGTCCTCCACCATAGTAGACCGCTCCTTCTGGGACATGCTTTCCTCGAATTGCTGCATATCCCTTGTCTTCGCAGACTGCAGCTCAAGAATTTCAGCCATAGGCCGGAGTCGCGGCAAAGACTTGGGGGCTGGTGCCGTGGCACTATCAAGTTTCAAAGACCTTGGGACCAACGGTGATGGATCCTCGGCAACACGCTTAGGCTGTGAAGATACATCCTCTCCCAGCTCTGAAAGCTTGTCCGGTACTGCAGCAGGAAGCTTGGATCCATCCTCCCCCAGCTCTGAAAGCTTGTCCGGTACTGCAGAAGGAAGCTCGGATCCATCATTCCCCGTCTCTGGAAGCGGCTCATGTGCTGCAGCAGGAAGCCCCATACCCGGCGCATCATTGTTCAGCTCATCTCGGCCAGGAGTTTGCATGACCTCCATTCAAACCATCAAAGGAAATTATACACATGTTAAATATACCACACACACACACACGTGTGTCAATATGTATTGCACTGCCTGAGTTTCTTGATTCGATGGCCAGTCCGCTCGACGGGCGTCCTCGGTCGCAGCCAAGTCTTCTTGCTGGCGTCGCTCAGCGGCGAGCTCCTCCATGGACCCACGTATATATATATAGCTAGCTAGCAACACAGCTGTGCAACAAAAACAATCCATGCAATCCTGCTCGGCGTGGAGAAGCCAATCCGCAAAGAGCTGGTATTCTTCCACCGGCTCTCCGTCCAAGCGGCCCCAACACTCCGCTGCAACCCCCATGGCTTCGCAGAACTCTGGGAACCATCGGTGAGCTTTCATCTTGGCCACGTCCACAAAGGCCCGCTTCTTCTTGTTTTCCTTCTCTTGCACGAAATCAAGAAACTCCCTGCGGTCAGCGAGGACCCTGTCTATGTAGGTGAATGGCTCCTGAACGCCGCGACAACTGCACATTATATTTCAGATTTAACATGCAACATGCAATGAAACTGCACACAGACTGCAATCGTGACATGTGTCCTCCCCTGCATCCTTCTTCATAGCCTTGAACTGCAAGAAGTCTGGGTGGGCTTTGCATTCCTGCAAAAATCGAAGTACCACGTGTATGTGGAATTAACATGCCATGCCATGCACACCTGCAGGTAGTCGAAGGCCCGAAGATTGTCGGCCTGCGCGAATCATGGAAGTAATTTGCATGCTTTCACACATATTCCAAGCATATACGTGCAGCCTCCTCGTAACTCTTCGGAGGCTGCTCCATGACTTCACAGACCGACTCTGAATCACTCTCGTCGATCTGCCACACTTCTTTATCTCTGTCTGCGACATGACACTCCTTTTTGCAAACTTTCTGTGCAAGATGCTTCTCCTTGGGCCCGTCTGCGGGTGCAGGAGCTGCTACTTTGCTCTTGCACTTGCCGGGCCGAGCTCGCTTTGCATTATGCTTCAGCACCGCTTGCAACTCATGCGCTGCCTGCATGCACAGATCGTGCAGATGTGCAACCGGCCGTGCATGCAATGGATGCAATCAGATGCAGCCTCTGTGCTTGTTTTCCGGTTCAGCGACTTTCGCCAGTACCTCCGCGAATACGACAGCAGGCCAAAGAGAACATCGCATTCCTCAGCATTGCATGCATGCACTGCATGATAACTCCAACAGGACCGCCGAAGCGACATGCACACATAAAGCAGAATTGCAAAATAGCCGCATCTTTCGCCCACTGCCTTCTATCCCTCATGTATCTGGATTGAGAGAACCTGCCCTCCACATCTTCATCCAACTTGAGGAAAACGCTTTGAAGATCTGTCATGCCGAAGTCACCTTATCCATGCAAAAAAGAAACTGAACATGCATACATGCAATGCCGCCAAGACACCTTCCGGCGATATGCGGTATATCGCAAGAATCAGCGGCATGTAGTCCAGCATATCTTCATAAGATATATTCGTCGGATTTCTCACCTCGACAAACAGCGTATTGTCCGGCTTCTTAGCTCTACAGCAATGAGTAAATGCCGCCGTCGATAGATGTAGTTTGAGAGCACCTCATAAGCACAGGCGAGTTGCAAACTGAAATTCAATTGAACGCTTAAGTCCTAGTCATGTCTGAATCGCAAACCGTGGGGCTGGCGACCTCAAGTTTGCAAATTTGGGCAGGCATCGCGCATGCAGGGATGGCCGGTGCTATCTAGCGTTGTCCAGCTCTGTTGCAAGCGTGGAATATAATGAGTCTGCATGCACTGCCGCTTGCAAGTTGAAACCCTTCCGTTCTACTTGCGAGAGCCACGCACAGAACAGGCACCACATCTAGCAAGCATGACAGATACGCTGCATGTCGTGGCCTGCAACACAGCCACCTCATCAGTCCTCGTCGCCTCTTTCCGCGAGGCATATTCCATGGCTGAATATGTGTAGGCTCATGTAGCTATACGGCATGCATGAAACCTCACATCCTAGCTCAATCGATCATAACACTCATTCTCAATACTATGGCCGTGTATGGATGCTTCATGCCTTGGGCCCTCTGGGCCTTGGGGCCTTCAATGTCTTGAGGGGAAAGGCCCCGGACTTCCACCAGCAAGGTCCAAGACCAAAACCTTAGCCCACAAGCCCGGAACCTTAGCCCACGAAGCCCTAAGAGCCTTAGGGTAAACCCTAAAACCCTAAACCCTAAGCCCTGAACAACAAAAATCTGAATATTATTAGGTATTACAGGCCTTAGCCTGGGTATTCCGGATTCTAGACCATATCAGACCTCGAATTCCGGATCTCAGACCCCTAGCTCCGTTTTTAGACTTCCGGTTTCGTAGTATCAGCAGTACTAGTTATAGTGCTAGTGTTGGTTCGATTAAAGCCCATACAATCCTCCTACCTCCCAATTCAACCATAACTACGTGTGACTAAGTTTGTTCAAGTTTGGAGTTTTTGTTTGTTAACTCCGGATTGTTTGGCCAGCAATTCTTTATCTTTGGACAGATTCGGTGCTTGGCGGAAGTGACTACTGCTGCCTTCCCATAGATTTGCATTTTCAAATCCCGAATGATTTGAATCGGACTCGTGCATCAAAGGCCGGGTTCTCATAGATCTACCTGGTATGGCTTCATTTGGACATCGTAGCCTGGCCATGGAAATCGGCCAAAATAGGCCCGCAGTAGGAATGGTGAGTCCGAAACAATATAGACGATTGAGATGGACTGAGGCTTTAGTGATTTGGGGGTTTGGCACCCCTTCAAGGAACCCTAAACCCTCACAGTAACCCTAGGGGAACCCTTGTAGTAGCTCTTAAGGGATATCCGGGCAGTCCGGGACAGATAGATCTCTGGCAGACCTTCCTTGCGGAGGCAAGATGCCGCAGTCATCGCCAAGCATGCAGCAGAAACTTGGCTGTTATTTAAAGAGCCCCATTGCGCAGAATGTATGAACATAGATTCAATAGGCGTATTTAGTAAAGCATCTTATACCCTAAACCCTAGGGACCCTAAAACCGTATGAGTGGAAGTTCCTCGTAACCCTAAACCCTAAACCCTAAACCCTAAACCCTGTGAGCAAGAGCCCAGGGAGAGCCATTGGCGAATGAGGAGTTTGTGAAGGCTCTTGTGAAGAAGGATGGGCTGCTGTTGCGGTTTGCCAGTCCCACGTTGCTTGTCCGTCTCTCTAGATGAGGGGTTTCCGAAAGTGTTCCTAAGATGAGAGACGTCATACATATTTTTTTAAGATGAGGGGTTCCAAAAAAATAGGGGCGCCGTTTTGGTGTGAAGAACTTTACTAGGTACTGTACACTGTTTCCATGCTTTCTGAGACTCCTATGTAATTACACCCAGCTCAGGTTGCGCGGGAAGCCAGATGTCGTCTCGCTAGCCATGAATGAGAATCCATGTGCGTTCGGGCATGCATCAGAGGCGATCCGTGCCGATACTAGGTTCTTGTTAAGGAACCCAGTTTAGAAAATCGTTGTTCAGGGGTTTAGGCTTAGGGGTCATTTTTGGGTTAAGTTAAGTGGTTTGGTGGACTAGAAATACCATACAGATTGTCTTACTGTTATCACAATGCCTGTTCTTCGTGACCAGAACTTAGGACTTTAAAACGGCGTTCTTCGCTGTGAGTCAAAGAGGATGGCTGCTGGAGAAGGTATCCGGTGACTTGAAAGCGAACGTGGAAATTGTCAGGACAGAGATAATGCTTATGACAAGAATCAACCGTTTTAGTGTTTAGGGCAACATACTTATGTGAATTGTGCTGGAATGCGTAATTCAAAATGAAAGCCCCTGAACCCTAAGCCAACCGATGTGCCAGCTTTTGTCAACAAAGACTATTGCGTTCGACATGTATCAAGTGTGAGCTCCATGCCATAGCCTCGCATGTAGGGTTTAGAGTGTAGTTTAGAGTGCAGGATGTAGGGTTGAAGGGCTATAAGGGTTTTAGGTTTTAGGGTTTAGGGTTTAGGGTTTAGGGTAGCACTGCGCCCCACAGGTAGGCGGACGTCAAGAACACTGGACAAGAAAGATACACGTACGGTTTCGCCCCCAAAACCCCAATACCTACACCTTGAGCTCCTAGCTTATCTTGAACTTTACCCTACCTTAAGCTACCAAAACCTACTTTTTTGTAGGGTCCCTATAAATTCTATATTAGGGTTTATAAATGAGGACCTACAAAAAAGTAGGTTATGGCAGTTCAAGGCAAGCTTCATTCATAGGAGACCGTGGGGGCTTAGGGGGGATGGGGGCGAGGGGACCTTTTTCCTCAGATCGGCTTCTCGTTAGACCTCTAATCCAGAGTTTAGAGTTTAGGGTTTGGGGACCAGGACGGCTGTGAGCCAGAATGTGCGGGCTTTTGAGTCTGCTGGTGGCGATACGAAATGGCTGATGCAGCTGGCAGCCACGGAGGCGGGTGGCCAACCCCCTCAACGATGGACTATTAAACCCTAAACCCTACTAAACCCTAAACCCTAAACCCTAAACCCTAAACCCCTCACTCCCTGAACGATAGACCATCAACCCAAATCCTCACCATCCCCCCCATACTCTAGAGTCCCAAACCCTGGAAAGCCTGAAGCAGTTTAGGAGGGTTTAGGATTTAGGACTGAGGGTTTAGGGTTTAGGGTTGAGGATGGAGGGTTTAGGACTTAGGATTGAGGGTTTAGGGTTTAGGGTTTAGGACTGAGGATTTAGGGCTTGGGATCGAGGGTTTAGGCTTCCGTCCTCTAAGCACCAAACCCTAAACCCTAAACCCTAAACCCTAAACCCTAAAACCTAAAACCCTAAACCCTAAACCCTAAACCCTAAACCCTAAAACCCTAAACTCTCAGGTCTTGAAGAGTCTCGGGGTGGAGCCCGAGGACCTTGCGAGCCACTTTTCCGAGACGTAGTTCCGGGGGGGTTTAGGGTTTAGGGTTATAGGGGTTTAGGGTTTAGGGTTATAGGGGTTTAGGGTTTAGGGTTTAGGGGTTTAGGGGTTTAGGGTTTAGGGGTTCAGGGTTTGTAGGGTCTAAGGTTTTAAGGTTAGGGGTTTAGGGTTTGGGGCTTAGTTGAGGGTCAAGGTTCGGTTCCTGTAAGGGTTCCCGGACGGGTTCTGTAAGGGACCCTTAAACAGGGAACTATAATCTATAGGCCTCAATAACTAGAGTTGGTCTTGAGGCGCATTCAAGTGTACTTCTAAAAAGGAGCTCGAACAGAAGAGTATTACCAAGATTTCCGACCCCTAGAGTTTGTGTTGAGGCGCATTGAGGTTTCAAGGTTTTTGCTAGGAGGTCAACCCTACACTTCGAAACCCTAAAACGTTAAACCCTACACTGCGATATCCTGCACACTAAGCCCAGTGTTTAAGTACCCCTAAACCCTAAACCCTAAACCCTAAACCCTAAACCCTAAACCCTAAACCCTAAACCCTAAACCCTAAACCCTAAACCCTAAACCAAACCCTAAACCCTAAGCCCAGTGTTTAAGTAGGATGCAGCTGGAAGCGTTTGCCAGGGCCTAGGGCTGCCGGCTGAGAGTTTAAGGCTTACGGCTTATACTTGCTAGTCCTTACATAGTAGTTCTTCTAGAACCCTAAACCCTAAACTAAACCCTAAACCCTAAACCCTAAACCCTAAACCCTAAACCCTAAACCCTAAACCCTAAACCCTAAACCCTAAACCCTAAACCTTACCATAAGCCCGGTATATTTGCCCCTATGTAGAAACGCTGCAACCTAAGGAGCGCTCGTCGCCAATGCACAGGACGTGTTGAAGAAGTGTTTCTGGGCTTTGAGGTTTAGGGGTTTAGGGTTTAGGTTTGTTTAGGGTTTAGGGTTTAGGTTTTAGGGTTTAGGGTGTTTCTGGGCTTTGGAGTACCATACTTTAATACTTTTGTTTGGGACCTGTTCCTTAAAGGAACCATTATAAAGTAAAAGTCGTGTTTCTGGGCTTTGGAGTACCATACTTAAATACTTCTTTTTTGGACCTGTTCCTTAAAGGAACCATTTTAAAGTAAAAGTCTAGACGTTTTTAATACGTTTTTAGGGACCTGTTCCTTAAAGGAGCCATTATAAAATAAAAGTCTATACTTTTTTCCCGTGGTTACTTCAATGCCGAGGTTTCGAATTCGGGGAATGCCCTCGTCTTCTCAAGGCTCTCCAGGCATACGTGCAAGAAGTGGCCAAGTCATCCAAAGAAGTGTTTTTGCTTTTAGGGGTTTAGGGTTTAAGGGTTTAGGGTTTAGGGTTTCCTGATTCGAATCTTACATGGACCTTACAGGGTGTTCTGAATGAAGTCTTCCCTACTTAGCCCTCCAAAGTCTTCTTGGTCTCGTAGAAACCCGTTAGCCCTAGCTGCATGCAGTGGGAAAGGAGCCCTTAACAGAAAAGAAAACTAGACCCTCAAAGTATCGTTGAAGCTGAGGCGGAGAAAGGCAAGTCGGACAAGCCAACGAATCTTTCCAAGAAGTTTGCTCTAGAGATCGTGAGGCGATCGGGCTATCTCTACAAGCAGCTGCCAGAAGCCCACAAGCGGGACGTGGACATCGCCGTGGAAGCCGTGAAGAAAGTCTCGGATCTTTTTCCAGACCACCTGCCTGGAAATGTGCGGGGTGATTTCGAGGCCCAGACCCCGTCAGCTCTGACTCCCAAACCCTTGATGTAGGGGCTTTGATAATTACCTATACTATCTTGGGGGCTCCTTATCATATTTATAAAATACTATACCCCAAAACCCTATTATTAAGGCCCCTATATTACTGGCACTCATAGTCAACAAGGCCATCAAGCCAGCGGCGACTCTTCTCAGTGTCATCGCAGTAGCGTGACCACAAGAAGCTTCATGCTTCAATGAGATCCGTACGAACACTTGTGTTATAGCAGCTGACCCTAAGCCCGAGAAGCCCTGAAGCCAAACCGAACCCTCAAACCCAAGCCCTAATATACAAGCCCAAGTACTTACACCTATCCTCAGGGTCCCTGATTATAAATAGACCATAAAGGAGCCCAAAACCATGTTCTACTTATGGGACTTTCCGAAAATTAGGGTACCTTATTTTGGGGTCCTTATAATAAGGAACCTATTATTTAGGGTACCATATTCGGGTCCCCTATTTTTGGAAATCCCCTTATTAAGGCCCCTACATTAACAAGCCTTCAAGCCGAAGAGCCCTAAATTCTCTGGCCCGTCCCAGGTCATGGTCACAGCCGTCCAGTCATCGGGACGCAGACAGCTCTTGCGGTACCGCCTGTGTCCCTCTGACAGGAGACCACGCCGCTTTTAACACGGGGGGACTTGCACATCGTAAGCTTGAGGGGTTTAGGGTCTGGGGTTTGGGGTGTACGCTGTGGCGTTGTGTTTTGGTATGCTCTTTTGAGACTATGGTTGTAAGACTAGCCATACGAGACTGCTATCATGATGTATTCCGACTGTCGTAGGGTGTGGAATAATAGGCTCTCAGTGGGTTCTTTATCCGGGTTTCGTTGGGTTCAGGATTTAGGTTTCAGTTAAGTGGGTTTAGGATTTAGGGTTTAGAGCCTGGGGTCTGTAGTTCAGCGTCTAGAGTCCTTTGATTGTTGTTTCCGGTTTAGGGTCTTTCGGGTCTAGAATACTTTAAACCCGGAACCTTGTAGCCTACACTCATACCTCATACCGCTGCAATAAATACAGGACTGAATAAGTTCGACTAGTGTCCTCCTAGGGTCCCTACTACAAGCAAAGCATACTATTCTCTTGCTTCAGAGATCCAGGAGACGCAGGAGACCCTAAACCCTAAACCCTAGACCCAGGAGACCCGAAACACTAAGCTTTTGAAGAAGAGTTTAAGTTGAAACGAAGCAAACCGACAGCTTGGTCACTCTCCCCCAAAGTACCCAAACCCAAGCCAACACACCCTGACCCGTTCACACTAAGCCACTAAGGCCCCGTACTCCTATACACTCAACTCTTAGCCCAAAGGCCTCAAATCCCATTATATATATATATATATATATATTCTATATATCATCTTCATACCCTTGACCCCAAACCCTTAAGTAAACCCTTTTCGACTTGGTAAGCCATCAACTTCCCAACCCACAACCCTAAACCCTAAACCTTAAACTTTCGATGCCCAGGACAAGGGTCTGCTGCGAGGTGGCGAGACGAGATCGACTTCTGACTGGGGCACCAACATGCACGTAATATAGGGGCCTTAATAGCTATTTTGGGGGTTCCTTAGTCTAACTACATAGTTACCTATTTTTGTTGGTTCCTTATTGTAACTAGTATATAATAATATACCCCAAAACCTTATTCTATTTATGAAGGCCCCTACATTAGTTGGCTGGCGGTTTGCATGGATAGGGCTGATTCACAAACCCTTGGATTGCGGTATACGGGGTTTAGGGGGGTTAGGGTTTAGGGTTAATACCTGGAACTACCATGATGGAACTAGGCGCCCAAGGACCATCCTTATCATGTTCTTGAAGACCTATTTCCAGAATAGTGGTGTATCTGAGCCTTCTTGGTTTCCTATCATGGGTTGTGCAGGTCCCTACAAACTTAAACCCTGAACCCTAAACAGTAAACTCTAAACCTTAAAACCCTAAACCTCAGAACACTGAACCCTAAAGCCCCTTGATGGGTAGTGCAGGATTGTCCATCAGTAGTAGGATTCTCAGGGATGGCTCTCGTTCCGAAGTTTCTGAACCTGCCTCCTCGGCCTCAAAGGTAATCTGGCGGCGGGTGGTCTTAGTTAGAGTAGGGCGAAGGGTTTAGGCGCTTTAGGGTTTGGGGATTTAGGGTTAGAATAGGGCTAGGGGTTGAGCGATTTAGGGTCTAGGGTTTTGGTGTATACTATAAGTATCTGATACTCGCTGTGGCGTCATGACATGGGGTCGCCTGTTCCGAAACGATGATTTGCAACCATTAATATTAATGTGTGTGTATATATGAATATAACTATGTATGTCTGTATGTATGTATGCATGCATGTATGTACATGTATACATATATATATATATGGTCGCCCCCCCCCGTTGACAGACCATGCCCTCTCAACTGAGTAGATGTGCATGGTGTGTCATCGGATGGGTGGCGATCAGCCCTCACAAACTCAATTCCAAAATTTCCAATATTCTCGCCCCTAACTTTCCGGATTTCCAAAAT
>CAJNDV010032628.1:8006-36477 GCA_905221635.1 Symbiodinium sp. CCMP2456 | reverse complement strand
ATGTCGCCTGTAACTGCTAAACCGACAGCGACCAGTAGGACGACGACCAATACTTCGACTTCTGCTTGTGCAGAGCTTGTACCGGCTTATATATATATATATGTGTGTGTGTGTGTGTGTCTGTGTTTGTGTGTGTGTGTGTGTGTGCGTGTCTGTCTCTCTCTGTCTCTGGGTGTTTTCTGTATATATGGCTTGTTCCGCCTCACTGCTCAAAGCTGTCCTGAGGATCTTTTTGTCAAAGACCGAGCTGTACACAACTTTACATACTGAGACACTGTAGAGTGCTGCACAGGCCCCAGCTGCTCGATTTAGATTTCGAGTTGCTCTTGCATCACTTCTGAACCTCCAGAAGCGTTGGAATTTAATTTGGCATCTGCAATATCCTCATTCCTTTGGGTCCCCCTCCTTGATTCCTAGCCACCTGCTTCAGTCCGTGCTGGGGCTGTTGACCTTTACTGCCGTCTGGACCTCGGACTGAGGGTTGTCGGGTTGACGTGAGAGCTTGTAGCATCTTCCACTTCAGGCTAGAGACGCAAATGCATCCTGGAAGTCCGTGCAACCTAAACCTACTCAACAGGTAGAGTCATCTATGGGTAGGACCTATGCCAGGTTGTTATCGCAGTGCCGACCTGTGGCAGGTGACGCGTCATGAGACCTGAAACATGACATAAAGATGGGCTGCTGGTAGATTTCTGTGCATGTAGCAAGTCAGTTGCGACTTCTTCGCCCTAAACCCTAAACCCTAAACCCTAAACTCTACACCACAAATAAATCCATGTAGTAAGAATTTGCAGAACTTCAGGCTGCCACATTGACGGCAGCTGTTCGGACAACGCTGAAGCTGTCACCTTCGGCAGAGGCCGCAGTGCGGCTCGTTCTCTTTCAGTGAGTTGGGGCTAGAGCACTGTTCTCTTTGAGGATGAGGCATCGAGCACAAAACCAATTAGCAACTGCAACCCGGAGACAGCAGCATCTTCGGATTCATGCTACTTTCTGGGCATACGTGCCCGAGCTGGAATTCAGCGGTCCCGGGGCGACAAGCTCAACAAGCACTTTGTGTTCGTGGGTGGGGGGGGGGCGTGCGAGCGGGTGAGCGGCACCGGGCAAGCCGTGCAAGATCAAGACGCTGAGCCGCAGCTCTCGGATACGTAGCTTGCAGCTTTGCTCGCCCAAGCAGACAATTGTAGAGGCCAAGTTTCGGTAATGTCCGCTGCATGCAATAGCCACACCAGCCCTATAACTTATAGTCACTACCCCCAGCCCTAGCCCACACGTCTCTTGACCCCGGATTGCGTTGTCTGTAGTTAATGAATACTGCGTCAGTGTCAAGTGTCAACCTGAAAAATCCTTTATCACTCGGGCAACGCGTCGGCCTGCGTCGCCATGGCACTGAAGCTGCCAGTGGGCCAAAAGCGGCTCACCAATGTAGCCGTAGTCCGCCGCTGGATCGCAAGTGCAAGTTTTTGGTTTGGAGATGTGGAGTCCTGTAATTTTTGGTTTGGGGATGTGGAGTCCTGTAATATTTGCTTGCATGTGGAGGGCAGGGTACCCTGAGTTTCTTATTTTCTGCAGGGGACTCCCCGCCAGGGCTCAACTCAAAATGGAAGGTCTTGAAAGTAATCGGAGCATCCTTAATGAGAACAATCCTTAATGAGAACAGGACACTGCTGAGACCTCGTTTGTCATTGTTAATTTATCTAGAATTTCCTCAGGCCCTGGTCAAAGTTGCAAGATGCTGAGGGCTGGTATTCTTTTGGCTTCACACCGATGTCCCGAATTCTGCTGAGGGGAGTTTTTGTGTTGTTAACAGCAGGAACTTCCTAAATCCAAAGTGCCAACGAAGAAAATGCTGAGGGCTCGTTGCCTTATTCCTTAAAGTAATGGATCAGTCCCAAAATAAGAAAGCCAGACTCGCCAAACTCTCCCAGCAACGGCATGTCCGGGCTGAGGGATGAAAACACATGGCATCCGATTCGAGATCGCATGCTGCCTGGCTGCGATGATCGAATTGCAGGGGATCTAGCCGATGGGTCTTTGCAAGCTTTAGCCTCGCAGGCTTCTGCAAGACGGCATTCGCAAACATTGTACCGAAGTAGTGCCTTAGGTGCGCAACCCATTCCAGTACCACATGAGCTGTTTCAAGTTTCAGCCATGCCTCGGCTACCCGGTTTACTTGATGCAGAACCCTCGAACTCTGCCATTGAGGCTACAAGAACAAGGTGCTGAATTGGCGTGAGGGGATCGAAAAGGACCGGGTTCGCTGGATTTGGCAGCACAGCGAGGGCAGGGAGCTTTGAGTGACTTGGGCTTTCACTTAGTAGGGCAGCTTGGCACACTTGTATCCTTTCGGCTTAATGTCTTCAGAGCACACTGGTTTTGCTTATCTGGCCTGAAGGACATAGAGGAGGTTCTCCAAACCGAGACGGTCTTCACCAACGTGTCCAAGGCAGAGGGCCAAGGGCGAGCTAGTAGCGGTTAAGGCCAGGGCGCCTGGGAACTCTGAAGAACCCGAGGCCGAAACCCAAGACCCGAACTCATCCCGAGCTCCATTAACGTCAAGTCCACGACCGAAGCTACCAGGCGATCATCGCCAAGGAGAAGGACTTGCAAAAGGCTCCTTGCCTCACCAGACCTCAAATCCCTGTCACTGAAAAGAGTCCACCTGCCGCTTGAGGCCTTCGGAACCGTGGATCTTCTTGAGAGCCTTGGCTGCCGGGTGCCGGGGAGCTGAGAGACTCGAACTACTCCCAACTGCTCCTTCAAGGGCCCTTCGTCAGCTTCTCACTCTCAGCTTCGGTAGGCTCCGCGACACGAGTCCGAGCCAAGGATCTGCAAGAAGATTCTCAAAGACGGTGATGTGCAAGTGTCTGACCGAGAGCGGGAGGTCCACATGGAGGGTCTCTGGAAAGCTCCTCGCCTAGGAATTGGGTAACCAGCCGCAGCCGCTTCCAGAGCTTCTCTTTCCCCATCGCAGCGGGCTGAGCTTGAGCTCTTGAGGACATCGTGCAGATCATTGTGGAACGCTGCGTGCATCCACAGACGGGCCGGCAGCTCACCGCTCCGACGGTGGAGTCTGCGCTGAAGTCCACGGGCTTCAGCGTGTGGCTGGGCTCTCTTATGCCGGCCATGCCTTTTGTCTTCAGGCTCTCGTGCTTGATCGCGTAATCTGGAGCCATCAGGGACTTAGGGCCTTCAGACTCGTCTTCCCTCGGAGCCTTGGCCGAGGCAGCCGGACCAGGCGGCCAAGAGGCAGGCCCTGAAGGCCATGGAAACCTTAGAGGCGAAGATGCCCGCGGCCTGGCCGCGTACAGTAGTTGTGTATTTCGCAGCAAGACTTGGTGGATTGGTAAGCAGCGCCGCCAACTCCAGCTTTGTCTTATTCAGTCTTCGTGGTAAAGCTCTGAAAATCCTTGGATGGGCGGTTCGCCTTGTTGGATGCGCCTGGTTTCAGGGTCGCTCTTCCCTTACTTCCCTCTTCTCTAGAGATCACGACCTCCGAGACTAATATAGGGGCCTCAATAATTATCAATACTATTTCCGGGGTTCCTTATTATTAATCGTATGATATATTCACAAAACCCTATTCTAATTATTAAGCCCCTTATATTAAACCCCTAAACGGCCCTAAACCCTAAACCCTACATCCTAAACCCTAAACCCTAAACCCTAAACCCTAAACCCTAAACCCCACGTCAACTCATCCTAGGAGAGCTTTGCCCGGGCGAAGATGCGGCTACAGCTGCTTCGAGCGCAAAGGGTGTCCGGTCTTTGGGTATGTGGGCTTTTCCTGAAATTGGGGGTACCTTATTTTAGGGTCCTTATAGTAAGGATCCTATTATTTGGGGTACTATATTAGGGTCCCCTATTTTCGGAAACCCCCATGTGGGCAGCTCTCTAAATTAGGGTCCCTATGAGGGTCTTGTGTAAACGGGTGCCGTACTATATTGGGGACCCCAAAAAGGTACCCAATTTTGAGAACTACCCATGTGCAGTAGGGGCTGCGGTAAGTGGAGCTTGGTATTCGTGACAGCCAAAACCCGTGTCTGCGGAACCCTTCCATGCCGGGAGTGTCTCGTATGTCGAAAGAAACCGAACTACCAGCTACGACACGTACGCGTTGGCTCTTGCCGGCAAGACTGTTTGTTTTGTTAAGGATGATATGTCCGGAGTCGCTCCTGGCAAGCATCCGCAAGCACGTCGTGGAAGTCTGTGCGGCCAAGCATCTTGTCATGCTCGAGTGTGTAGGGTTGTCTTGTGGGAAGGGTTGAGAGCGGTGGAGAGCATCTGATCCTTCTCAGCGGGAGATGCCACCTGAAAATCGACCCTCAATCTAGATGCAATCCTAGCGCTGAAGCTCACATGACAATGCAGAAGGCACAATGTGACAATATGATGCTTGAAGTCATGTTGACCAGTGACCAGTGACATCAATCAGTCTGTTGTCAGAGAGGCATTTCTTTTGGTTTGACCTTTCGTGAGCCTTTCTGGCAGGGGGCTTTATTCACTGCTATCCCGCTTGTTTCGAAGAAGCCCGTGCTCACTGGTTCCCAATTCCCACCAAGATCCGGCAAGATAACCCAATACCCCTTAATTAAGGAATATACCCTAAATCATTTATATTAAGGCCCCCATAATTTAAGACCTCAGCCCCTTCTTTGACATGTTGCAGACTACCGAGGATCGAGTCCGAGCTGCTCGGACGGCACATGTCGGCAGATCGCTTCTTCAGTGTTCGCCCTTTGCAGCTCTACCGGCAGATGCCTGACGTCAAGCCAGACGGGAGTTTCCGAAAATAGGGGACCCTAATATAGTACCCTAAATAGTAGGATCCTTATTATAAGGACCCCAAGATAAGGTACCCCTTATTTTCGGAAACCCCCAGACGTTGGGGATTGAGTAGATGCTTTAAGGAATTTCGAAGTCAAGCTGGGATTTTGCCACGGGCACGTTTCCAGGTCCCACAACCCCGGCGCTTCGGCCGAGGCGTGGCTAAGTTTTTTTCAAAAAGGGGCCGGAGGGTGCTGCAGGCCAGTGTCAGAGTTTTACGGTTCTACGGCTCAAGATGGCTGGCGGCAAGTTCTGGGAACGCTGACTGAGGGTTTTTGCGGCTGGCATGCGCGGATAGTATAATCAACTTTACGGGTTACATTGAGCAAGGCTCCGTCGTCCGAACAATACTGCTAGAGTCTCGAGACTTCTGTAACGGGGACTCGCAGGCCCGAAAAGCCTGAGCCAAGAACCAAGCCGTAACAGTTTGTAAAGATCTCGAGAATCGCAAGCCCTGAAATTTGAAAGCCATTGCCTCAGTCGCAGCCTTGGAGCAACTTAGATATCTCAAAATCACCAGGCAGTAAATTAAAGTTCAGTACAGGTTTGTTTACGCTGTGGTTGCTCGCGCGCCCAAAGCCAGGAATCCCAGAAGGCACCGGCGGCCAATGGGGTAGCCCAGCCGCAAGAAAAGGCTCAGGCTCAGGATATGTGATAAGACTGGACAGGGAGCACCGCATACGGACCTTTGTGTTTGAGACTCTGTGTGTCTGTATTCATGGTGTCTTTTTATCATGTACATGTATATGTACGTATGTACGCAGGTACATGTAACTCTCTCACGCTCGCTCTGTGTCTGTCTCTCTCTCTCTCTCTCTCTCTCTCTCTCTCCGTCCCTCTCCCAGCCAGCCTGCCTGCCAGCCTGCCTCGATGTATGTATGTGTGTGTGTGGGTCTATGTATGTACGTATGCATGTCTGCATGTGTGCATGTATGCATGCATAGAAGCACGTGTGCACACATTCATGTGATGAATGAGTATATGTGCTTGTTTTTGCGGCGTAATGTACGGTCAAGTAAGGCAAGAGAAGGAAAGGAAGCCCTCCAAGCCAGCATGGTGTAGCGTCATGCAACGTAATGTAACGCAACGTAATGTCATGCCCAGTCATGACATGGGCACGGTGTAAGCTGTGAGGTATGAGGTGTACATGGATGGATGGATGCATATGTGCATGTGTGCGCGTATGCCTTTATGCGTGCTTGCGCCCGATGCCTGCAACTAAGGACGCAGTTGCGAGGCTGCGGCGGGCTGGGTTAATTGACAAACGGACTGTAAGTTGGTAGGTATGATCGATCCATTGCACGAGCAAGGGAATGTGGGAAGCAGGCCAGGCACGGGCAGTCCCAGATTCTGCTTCTGGGGTCTTGGGCATCCGAGCAATTGCAGCCCAACCCTGAAGGAACCCAAACAGCGGTAGCCAGGATACAGATTTCTTATCCCCTCGTAACATTTGCAGTTTGCAGCAACTGCGAAGGATTCGAGGGCTCCGTGAAATATGCTCGCGGTGAAGTGCAGTGCAACATGCATTACCCCAATCCTAAACTTCCCACCAGCCCATATATGCCGTGGGTTGCGAGAGTGCATGCTGCAGCAGGATCACCTTCGTTTGTGACCCAAGCCTCCTGGCTGTTTAGGAGTTTCCGAAAATAGGGGGTACCCTACTGGGGGTCCTTTTTATATGGATCCTACTATTTAGGGTACTAGATTAGGGTCCCCTGTTTTCGGAGACCCCCGTTTGGGTGTTCTGCCATTATGCTAGCAGCAGGCATCCGCTGGCACGTGAAGTAGGGCTTGTGTTAGGTTCTGGTAGGGTTTAGGGTTTAGGGTTTAGGTTTTGGTTTAGGGTTTAGGGTTTAGGGTTTAGGGTTTAGGGTTTAGGGAGTACATACAGGGCTCCTGTGGAACTTTGTAAATATATGTGGGTGCCAGTATCAGCATGAGGTGGGTCTTCGAATGGCGATACCGTGCTCGTATTTACGACCCATTGTGTGAGTCTGAGGTCAGTACCGAGAGCTGGACCGACTGGCCACCGTCGTGTATGGTGCCGAGAACGTCTCGCTGCAGGTGTTGACGCAGACCGTGGCTGGCCCGAAAGGATGGACTAGAACGCTCAGTCTGCTAAGTGTGAGTGGCACGGCCGGGTTCGGACATGGCAACTCTTCCCTCAAGTGTAGCATGCAGGTGTTGCCGCATCTGACTACTCTACCTGTCACAGGCAGTTTGCCTGAGGTGCTTTGTGAGGTCGCGACGCAGATATCGAGCGACCTGCCCAAAGGACTTGCCCATAAAGTGTGGACCCTTCTCCAGCCCTAGAGTTCGAAACAGAGGGCCTAATTTCAGCGATCTGCTTTCTTTGTTTGCGATGTGTTTCGGGTATGGGGCCTGGCAGGGTCTTAGTTTGCGTCAAGGTCTTGGGGGCGTTGCCCGTGGTTTCAGCTACACTCCTGATGGTCTCTATGAAACAGCGACATGTCAGGGCGTTGCTTTGCGTCACGCTAGAGGGGCAGGGCAGTGCCTTGTGGCTCTGGGGTCAATCCCTTTTGCAGGTTCTCTTCTTGTGTCAGGCGCTGGGGAGGATCGTGGTAGGCATGCATCTGCCCCGACAAGCTTCTGGGGCCAGAAGTCTGAAGGTCCTCTTTTCCGGATTCGCTAGTCCAAGTCTTGGATATTTTCTTGTTTCGCAGAGCCTGAAACCCTGAAGCCGGCAAGTTTGATGGAACCGGGAGGAGCACCGCCCGAGCGGCCCGCTCCCGCCGCTGGCGGCTACGTGGCAGAGAAGCCCTCGGCCAAGAAAGGCTTCCGGGCCCGGGTTCAGGGTCAGGTTTCCGGATTGGGAGCCAGCTGCCTTTAAGTAAGGAATATACCTTAAATTATAATAGGATCCCTAATATGATTTAAGGTATATCCCTTAATTCCTCATGATACGATGCTTTCACGAGGAGCTCAGGTTTCAGGATGTAGGGCCGAAGTCCTGCTTCCGATCTACATCCTGCGCTCGCTTCATTGCATTGCTCTGATCACTGTTGAATGGGCTATTGCTGGCAGCTTTTGATATTCAATAGCTTTCGGCATTTAGATTGCTAATGCTTGGCAGTGATAGTTACTTGCTGCTACAGGCTTCTCGTGCTGTCGGTCTTCTTCCTCCTACTAAGATTATCGTGATATCCGCTTTTCCTTCTGTTAGTATTTGTGTTGGTGTTGATGCTTTCAGACTATTGTCGCATGATTATCTTGTGATGATTGTTATCTTTCGTCTATGGTCGCTACGCCGTGTAGTATCCGTATAGTCACAGAGAGTCTTTTGTTACCGTTCCGCTCGGGATTTCTGTGCTCTATCCGAATTGGTGAGATATCTCTACACCCAACGCAGAGCCTCCAAAACCCCTTAATTAAGGAATATACCTTAAATCATATTCGGGATCCTATTATCATTTAAGGTATGTTCCTTAATTAAGGGATATACCTTAAATCATATTAGGGATCCTATTATACTTTAAGGTATATTGCTTCATCACGGAATATACCTTAAATCATATTATGGATCCTATTATAATTTAAGGTCTATTCCTTACTTAAGGGATATTGGAGTCTCTGAGAAAGCACCTAAACCCTAAACCCTAAACCCTAAACCCTACACCCAACGCAAGCCTGCCGGAGGCTTCCGGTGCTCCGTCTGCCAAGTCGACTTCGAGGACCCGGCCGTTCGGCCCCCATAGCGATCGGAAATGACCAAGCCCTAAACCCCCCCAGGTACCTACTATGCAGGGTTTGGGGTGTCGGTTTAGGGTTTAAGCTTTAGGGTTTAGGGTTTAGGGTTACTATATAGGGTACTATAGAGCCCCTCGGGCCCTATCTGGGGGGTTAGGGAAGGGACACGGCGCAGTGGATGCCACGAAGGGCGTCTCGGCCTCCCATGGCTCAGAGACCGAATGCCCTGAACATGTGGGAGTTTCAGAACATAAGGGACCCTGATATAGGACCCCAACTAGTATAATAAGGACCCCAAAATAAGGTACCCTAGTTTTCTGACATTCCTTTGTGCTTTCGAGAAAAGCTTCTTAAAGAGTCCCACGAATGCTAGATGGAAGCTTCTGGACCTCAGGGTACTCCTAGGAGTGAAAGGCTGTATATCGAGGCCGACATTTGGCCGACTGTACAATGGCTTGCAGCAAGTTGTGATGCGAATGATGATGGTGATGATGATGATGGTGAAGAAGAAGATGGTGATGACACTGGAGATTGATGGCGGTGTTGGTACTGTTGACGATGAGGATTAAGAAAGATAAGTTTATGGTGGCTATGATGCTGCACCCTTTGCGGCGAGGACGCCGCGGCCTACCGGGCACACTGCCGCTCTGAGTGGCACAACTTCAACCTCAAACGGACGCTGGCCAGCAGGGCCCACAGAAAGTAGGGGTGTAAGGCCTCAAGGGCTTTGCTTTGGGTGGAGTATGGGGGAGGGTTGGTACAGGTACAACGGTTTCGGTGCAGCTGAGACAGTGAGAGAGGAACTGTGCGATGCATCTGGAGCTCAGGAAGGTGAAGGGGTTGCCGCCCTTGTCTGAGGAGCCCCGGAGCAGTTTTGAGTTAAGAGCGGCTCTCCCCTTCTTCGATCTCGACATTATAAATCCCCAAAGACCTTCTGTTTCACGTCCGAGCCACCAACTGTGCTTTGGACTTTGGCCGCAGGCTTGCAGATCTAAATGTTTCTCATTCACTCACCAGTCCATGGAAAGCTCAGCACGGCTGTACAAATCCAAGCTCAAGCCAAGTGAGCCCTGCAATCCGACCTCGGCAGCCCCTCAACGGTTCCCGCATCTTCGTTGCCAGGAGGACTTCGCAGAAGTGGGCCTTGACATGCGAGAAGGCTTTCATGGAGCAGATTGAGACACGCCGGGGCGCGCGGCCACGGCAGGAGCTCGGATCTATGCTGGTAGCATCGAAGTGATGGGAAGGTGAGGTCTTTGAACCCAGAGACCGCAACCCTAAACCCTAAACCCTAAACCCTAAACCCTAAAAAAAACCCTAAGCCCTAAACCCTGCAAGGAAACTGACCTTGGGCATTGGCGCAGGGCCTCGTCGAGGGACCTGGCCCTTTGATCCTCAAAGCCGGGAGCTTCTACTGGAAGCATTTCCGGCGGCTTCGGAGCTCCAAGAACCCCCACCCCTGTCTCTCTTCTGCAATGTCTAAGTTGTAGAGGGGTTTGGGGTTAAGGGGTTTAGAGTTTAGGGTTTAGGGCCGTTTAGGGTTTAGGGGTATATATACCAACTATGTACGGGACAGTAATGAAGCAATCATATCTCGCATGAGGTCAGCCAAGGAATCACGCTGCAGGAAGTTCGACGAGGCTTCGTCATCGCTAACGGTACCGTCCTTTGTAGGATGACATAGATCTTGGAGCTCCATGTGCCGCGAAATTGTAGGATACCAACACAGATGCCAAAAGGGCCCTCGGTCCTCAAAGCGCTTGGCCGCTAAGCCAAGGAAGGGACAGCGCCGTCTCACTTTTTCGGGCCCAAGAGAGAACCTCTCATGATGGAGTCGAGGTCATAAGAAACGCGCCTAGATGAATTTGGGTCTGGTTTCTGGCGTGTGCCTGCTCGAGATTCATGCGGCGGCTTGTTAAAGCCAGCCACTGGCATGTGTGTCAACATGTGGCCTGCTTTCATAGCAGTCGTGTACAGACATCGACGCATTGCACCATCTCCAGTGGGAACAGCCGCCGTGTGCCGAACAAAAAGTGGCCAGAGGAGAAGCTGAGTACCTTCCTGGTTCATGAGTCACAATAATAATGATAATAATAATAATAATAATAATAATTATAATAATTTCACAATGTGTAATCCTAAAACCTTGGTTGGAAACCGCTTTCGGCGAAGAGCCTGCCACTCACCATGACTCCTCAGCACTCCTCAAGCCATGCTCCCCGGATGCATTAGCTACAATCTGCAATTCCCAAATTGGTTAGAGCTTGCTGAAGATTTTTTTTTGGTTGTTTCTCCAGTTTCGGATTCTGAGTGTGCTTGAACCTGGCAAGCCTTGCAACTTCAGTTCAGGCTAGAAAGGGACTTCTTCCTAAACCCTAAACCCTAAACCCTACTTCCTAAAGCTTCGGCCTCGTGCGGGAGGCCTGGGCATCCTGCCGCCGGCAAGTCGCACCACAGGCAGGGGCGGAATTACCAATCCTATGTTGGGGGTTCCTTATTACAAAAAAAAGTATAATGGGCCCCAAAACCCTATTCTAATTGTTGAGGCCCCCTATATAAAACCGCTCGGTTTCTCGAAAGGCACCATCTTCAGCAAGGACCCGAGAAGTAATTGAGCCCATCAACGGGGTCCGAACGGTCCCTTGAGGTGTTGACGACGCTGTGCGAGTTGGGCCCTTCGTGCCTTGGTCCTTCCGATGCTGTTGGGACTTCGGCAGGATGGAGAGCAGAGGGCCTGGGGTTCAATCTTGAGCTTGGGATATGGGAGTTTCCGAAAATAAGGGGTACCTTATTTTGGGGTCCTTATAATAAGGATCCTACTATCTAGGGGTGCTATATTATTAGAGTCCCCTATTTTCAGAAACCCCCATATCGAGGTTCAGGCGCTTTGGATCTCGAGCAGGAGCTCCATGGATCAGGTCATCAAACAGGAAGGGTCAAGGCTTGCTCGCCACCTCCTCGACGTACTGACACACTCTAGTAGCCTGGACGAAATGCCGCCATCTCGCTTGTCTCTGGGTTTCTGATGCCGTGTTTGTCTGCCTGTCCCTTGTGCGCGCGCGAGAGTGTGTGTGTGTGTGTGTGTTCGTGTCCGGTGTCTATGTTTCTGTTGAGTTTCGTGGCCTGGATAGGTCCATGCTTGATGATGCCTGAGTCTTTGCGACATCCGGAGCCAAGCTGCTTTTGAAACTCTCGCGGCTGTTCGGCACAGCAATCCGCCAAGGTCGATTGATCATGTCCGTACTCGTTAAGTCGTGAGCCGGGGCTTGGTACAGCCCAAGGTACATCAAGCTGGGTCAGGCGCTGGCATCCCGTGCAAGCCTCGGACACTGTGGAGATGACTTGGACTCAGTTCGTCTCCAAGGGGCTCTTGCTGCTGACTCACAAGACAACGGCAGCCTAGGTTCCGCATTCGGAGTTCCTTCAGTCACAGCGTTTAGAGGTGCAGACCGCCACCAAGTAAGCACCAGCAGAGGTCGTCTAGAGTCTGCAGTCGACTGTATATGTTTTATCATCGCAGTATGCTGGATCTTGGCCAATCAGCGATCGTATATCATTCCTTGTCCCGGGCTCAAAGGTCCTGATCTTGTGACCTCGGAAATTGCCGACGAGCTTGTTCAGCTTCAGGCGGGATCTGAAGTCCGGGATTTGTTGGATTTGGCTTTGGCTTTCGGGCTTGACCTCTGCGATGTCGTGGCATAGATTGTTGTGTATTACGCTGAAAATCAAGAAAGGACGACCTGGCACCCTTCGACACAGTGCGAGCGCTGGACATCATCTCGGAGGAACTGGCCCTCGCGGAGGAGGGGCTGGGTAGTTGGAACAAGTGTGCATGATTAGCCTACAATGTAGTAGGACCTAGGGTCCAGATGATTTCTTAGCTCTAGCACACCGCCCCTCGCGCTTCGAAGGACCAGCATGCTGCCTCGAAGCTGCTGTCGTCTGCCCCTCGGGGGAGAACAGCCACTGAGACACTGCGTGCAAAGCCATGGCCTAGCTAGGTTGGCTGAGGTGTGGTGGCGTGCAGTGCCTTAGCCATGCACAGCTACTGACAGCGACGAGCACAACAATCTAGCCGACAGCTTTGATGCTTGTACGCGAAGTGGAGCTGGAAGATGTCCAGAACAGCATACACCCAGTCCAGTTCTACTAGGTTACAAGATTTTCTGAATGTGGCGGCAGTGCAAACCGCTTGCTAGCCATGGAATCTCTATCCCGCAACATCATTTCGCTTTTTGTTTTTACTGTATGGGTTAAACTATCCATTGCGTTCCAGGTCCAAGGTCTCTTTGTCAACAGGAGCAAGATGTAGCATACTGGCCGAGCCTACTGTAGCCGTCAGCAGCGATTGAAGCAGGATTGTAGGGTAGGCTCTCGTCCCCAGATTGCTGTAGCTGCTTACCTTCATGGAATCAGGTCCTTGCAGGAAGCCGAGCCTGTTGCGGCGGCATCCCTGGGCCAAGTCTACCAAGGCTGAAGTGGTTTCTGGTGCCGCGTTGGGATTCGGGCTTACGTTTTGGGACTGCACTGGCTCTGGGGTCCGGGGTAGGTTTAGTGTCTCCAGACTTGAAGTGGAGGTAAAGGTGTGGGCTGTTGCACTTCAGACAGTTGGTCTGAGAGTTTGCGATTGAAGCCTCTCGGCTTCTTTATAGAAGAACCCATCTTTTCATTCCCTTCATTGACAGATTGCAATGGCTGTTCTGCGCCCCACTGGCAGGTTTCGTGCGGGGGCGCAGGGTGGCCGTGAAGGCAGCTGCATATCCCTATTGAATCTATTGCATTGCTCTGTTTTCGGTGCCAGGATGCCTGAGGCCGGAAGAGAGTTGGCGGAGCAGGATCCTATCTTGTTCGATAGCTAAAGAATTCCTTCTTTCATGCCGCTTGCCTCCCCCACAACCGGAACTGAGGCCCGAATCTGACAGGCATCTGCCAGACCCTCTAAAACCCTAAGCCCTAGGCTGTGCGGAAGGCTCTAGGCTATTCGTGAAAGGTCGGGTCCCTGAGCGGTCGGTAAGATAAGGCAGGACACCGGTGAGTGTTCATGTCAGTCAGTTAGTCATCCTTTTGCATCATTCATTGGCTTCCCTGAATAGTCAAAGAGCCCGGAACCAACAAACTCTAGGGCTTCAGGGCTTCTGCCGGGACACTGCGAGACCGGGCAGGTTTCTGATCCCTCTAGCTGAAAGCCCCTACCATCCTACCATACATAGCAATCCGAAACCCATAAACAAATATACACTCCGGACCCCAAACCCCTAAACTCCTCCAGGATCCCCTCCCCTCCCCCCCTGTCATATACCCCCATATCATCTTCTATCCCTATGTACCCTATATACCATGTACTACATGTATGTAGGGCGTCCTGTTTCGTCTTTGCCGGGAGGTCCAGCGGCCCGAGGTGAGGCGCCTTGCCGCCGCAGATGCTGCGCTCTTGAGGTTCTGGGACCGGGGCTTTTCGAGTGTTGGGATTTAGGGCGTTGTAGAGTGTAGGGTTTAGGGTTTAGGGTTTAGGGTCCGGCACATTATGGCGTGTAGGGTGTAACGCAGGGGCCTGAGTGATTACAAAGATTATTTCTGAGGGTTCCTTACCTTAGATATGGTATAATAATATACCCCAAAGCCCCAACGTTAGGGTATGTGCTGAATTGGATGCCTCCAGCTGTGCCCGCACGCCAATAACAATGATCGTTGGACAAAGCCGCCAAACAGGTGTATGATCGGAATGCGGTCGCCATTATTGCCAGTATCAGTACGCTCATCACCATCTCGGTGTAATCATCCTCGTCGGCATCGTTTGATCATGCCTGCCTGTATCCATCACCATGATTGCTGTTGTCAACATCAGCAGCATCATGTTGCTTCTGATGACCATGGCTGCCACGACTGGTCTTATGATGGCAGTGATGACGACAAGATTATGATTTTGCCATGCTGTTTGGCATTAAATCATCTGCAGGTCCACCGTCATCTTCATTTCGCTAGAATACCACCACGGGGGTTGATGTGGGAAGGCACCCACGAGTCGGAGTGTTGGACTTTCAGGTTGTAGATGTCTGAGTTGGTCCAGGATGCAGGATTGTCTCGGTTCTCAAGGATTCGGAAAACCATCGGAAGCACGTTCATGATCGGTGCATCACAAGAAAGTTTGTGTGTCCTGTCCAGGGCTTTAAATGCCTTCATACACCTCTAGCCCACAGAAACCGTGAAGCACCGAGATCCTCTTCGGGTGTTGTAAGGGCCGGCTCTAGGGGCTGTGGAAGGCAAGTCCCGGAGTCTCACCGAAGTCCCACGTCGGAGAGGCGACAGCCAACAGACGCAGGCTTCAAGAGCTAAAGTGTTGTTGCATTTAGGGTTCTACCAGTATTATAGGATCCTTAAGGGAGGGTGGCTCAAGGGGGGAGGGTCCCAGGGATCCTCAGGGAGCTTTAGGGAACCTAAGGGAGTACTAGACAGAATTGGGGATTACTGGGTTTTCTACCCCCCTTACAACCCCCTCCCTTAAGGATTCCATAACAGTAAGTTCAAGACTCAGCCCTTGAGCCACCGCCCCTCTCATCGATGCGAAGGCTCGCTGCAAGATTTCTGTCCGCCCTCCGCAGCCCTGGTGCCTTCCCTGCAGCGTGTTTCAGGGCCGTGTTGTTACAGGTTCCTAAAGGGTCGTTGCTTTTGCTTTTGACTGCTATTGCATCTCATTGGTCCCATTGGTATCGCAGTGTGGTTCTTATGATTTTGATCTTGTCCTCGTGCGGTGCCGGATGCTGCTGTTCTGGGCTGGTCTATAGCGATTGCCGCGGTGCAAGTGCTATTGTCGGCCTCCGAACTCGCGTGCAAGTACCCCAGCTTGGAGCTGACTCCCCGAGGTGGTGAGCAGCTCATACGGGCGAATGCTGCTTGGCCTGCATTTGCTGTCGCCTGACAGAAGCCGCACTTGACGTTGGAGGCTTGGCTGCGGGGTCCGGTTCATGCGGTGAAGGTCCTCCTGTTAACCAGCTAGCATCGTTGAATTCACCACCAGTACAAGTCAGCAGGCGCTAAGTGCCACACGAGATCCGATGTATTACGCCTGCCACATTAAGCACCAGTCGGAATCGTAGAACCAATGTGTGATGAAGGTGGGGGCAACGGCGGTTGAGGTGGTACGGAGGTAGTGCCGGTCGGGGCTGTGCTCTTGCATGCTCTTGCTGTCTTGTTCGGGCGTGCGCCTGAGTCTTTGTGCCATCGGAGGTAGAATAGTGCAGGCAGAAGAACGGAGCACAGATGGTTGCATAGGTCAGGTGGACAGATGACATTCACTCTGGTAGCGGCAGGCTCTCACACAAATGCTTGTCAGCTTAGGTTGTTGGCGCCGTCGATGAGTTTTGTTCGCGTCTTTTCGAGGATAACCCTGAGCATGCATGCAACTGCTCATGAAATCCCAGAGACCACCACCACCACCACCACCACCACCACCACTATCACTGCCACAACACTGTATCACGATACCACCAGACCACTCGAGCAGGATACCAGGATAGCACTCTACTCTACTCTACTCTACTCTACAGTCTACTGTACTGTGCTATAATATACTATATCTTACTTTACTGTACTATACCATATATATATATATGTATATATATATATATATTACTATACTAGTACGGTCAAGACACAGATTAATACTACTCTACTAATATTAAAACGAATACTAACACTAATACGAATACCAATGCCAATTCCAATATTAATATTAATACGAATACTAATGCTAATGCTTATTCTAGCACTAATACTAATAATAATACTACTAGTATAGTATAGTATAGTATAGTATAGTATAGTATAGTATAGTATAGTATAGTATAGTATAGTATAGTATAGTATACTATACTATACTATACTATACTATACTATACTATACTATACTAAACTATACGACGATACCACTACACAGCTATACCACTATACATGCCCAGTACCACTCTACCAGTTATACCTCTACGACTACCACTCCTACTGCCAATGCTAGTTCTGCTACTACGACTACCACGACGACTATTACTACCGCTACTATTACTACTACTTCTACTACTACTACTACTACTACTACTGCTGCTACTACTACTGCTACTGCGACTGCCACTGCCACTGCCACTGCCACTGCCGCTGTTGCTGCTGCTACTACTGCCACTGCCACTGCCGCCACTGTTGCAACTACCGTCACCACTACCACCACCACCGCCACCACCACCACCGCCGCCGCCACCACCACCACCACCACCACCACCACCACCACCACCACCATATCACCACCAAGTCTGCTACTGCTAGCTGCTACTGCTGCTGCTGCTGTTGATACTAGTACTATTATTGCTGCTGCTGCTGCTGCTGCAAACTGCTTCTAGCAAGGACCTTCAGAACGATCATGCTGACTTCGGAAGCTTACTAGTACCACAGAGGAGCTGGACTACCGACGTGAAGCGCGAAATGCACAGCGGTTCGCATCCCTCTACGGCACGGGCCTTGGTATATGTTGGTGGCTCAGGGCTGAGGACTAGTTTATCAAGTTTATACATAAATGCGCACGCAGACTCACACCTGCGCCTGTGACTTGTTCGGCTCCGACGCCCCAGCACTTGTCGCACAGAGCACTTGACACTGTCGTTGCAATCAGTGTTCATCACCGTCAATAAACCGCCAACTTTTGTTTATCAGGTATTGGGGGCTGAAAGGCATTTGGACCGTATGCAGATGCATGCACAATGTACACATATATACATGACACAGGCGCGCAGACACGCAAACACACGTGCACGATTGTATAGAACAGCACAGAACATACTTATTCGGATGTACATGCATGCATGCATGCATGCATGCACGCATGCATGCGTATCCATCCATGCATGCATGCATGCATGCATGCATGCATGCATGCATGCATGCATGCATGCATGCATGCGTTAGTCACATACATGCATACCTACGCATGTATGTACGTACATTTTTACATACATACATACATACATACATACATACATACATACATACATACATACATGCACACGCATGCACACCACCCCTTTGATCTAATGTAGTTTGTTTTATGGAGGAAGGGGGACGGATGTGCTTAGGGACTTCGGTCATGCACCCGCCAAAGCAGCAGTCATTGTCGAGATCCTACCGACCCGCATACATACAAAGACAGGCGTGTTTGCTTGTCTCGGTTTTACTTTTCGTTCCTTCGTGCCGGCAGGCATGCACCCACCCACACACACCCACACACACACACACACACACACACACACACGCACGCACGCACCCCCACACACACACACACACACACACACACACACACACACACACACACACGCACACACTCACATGTTGGTGGTTGTGGAGTGGCTGTAGCCAATGCTGCCTGAGTCTTGTTTCGTCAGCAGACAACATAGCAATCGCTGTGCCAACGACAGATGGAGGGCAAGCTGTCGCTTGCGGCAGTGCTGTGGCGCTACAAGCTTCGGGCGGGCCATGGGTAAACTTCGCCAGATCATAACCCAACCATTATGTTCATCCGGTTCACTCTGGTTGCACCCACTCCCCGAGTTGTTGGAGCACGACTGGGTCTGAAGCCACATTTCAGCATCATTAGGCAGGCTCTGCATGCAGTCGTTTGTGGTGCTGCTGGAGTTCAGTTGTAGTGAGAAGGTCGGGTTACATGATTGATTAGTTTCTGAACCAAAAGAGTTGCCCTATGGGATGGTCCGCATGCACATACAATGCGTGAATCTCTGGTTTGGCGCAATTACCTGTGTATGCATTGTACCGTCATTGAAGAATATGTGCATACACACGACCTTGCAGAGTCAAGAAGTGCCTGTGGGTGCCTGCCCGCACCTTTTCAGTCAGACCGATTACACGGAGTCGTACCCTTGCACGGAACAATGTGCTACCTTGCAAAAGCCTTCAACAAAATTCCTGCACCACAGAGCTGTCAGGCAAGCCCCAGCTGATTGAAACGGCCACTGGATCACTCTTGCACCTGTGCGTATAGAGATGTAACCTAGTCCGGGCATGAGGTCAGCTGCAATGGTTTGCTTTCTGTTCGCGGCTTCCTCTGCATGCCCTTGCCAACATTCCTGGAGCCCAGGTGATGGTGGTGAGTTCCAAAATCGACTTCCGAAACCAGGTGCGCTCTGTTCTGGGGATGTAGGGACTGGACGCGCAAGCACGACTGCTGTCGTTGTGGTTCGTTGTTCTTGATGTATCTTCCCGCTATCTACTGTTCTGAGTTGGGACATGTTGGGACAGGGATCACTGAGGCCTGAAGATACCCGACTTGGAAGCCGACTTGTGCTCCCGCTCGGGGCCCGGCTGTGGGACCGAAGCTGCGTGAGGGTTCGGGGTCTGGTGCGGGTATCGGGGATGTTGCATGAATTCATTTGCGTGTTTAGTCAGTTAGTTTTGTTTGTAAGTTGCGTACAGATCAATGCTTATAGCCGGGCCGCACCTTGTGTTTGCAAGATGGCCGTGATGTCAAACATGGCGGTGACGACGCTGCTCACGATGTTGTTGATGATGACAAAGACGAGAAAGGTTGTGATGATGCTGGCGAGGATGATGATGATGATGATGATGATGATGATGGTGGTAGCGGTGCTGGTGATGATGGCGGCGATGCTGTGGTTTTCGGAAGCACACGTGCTGATGAGCCTAAATATGTTTCCAAGAATGACGCAAACAGGTGTCACAACACGAGCAGTGCAGGGATGTTGCAAGAGCTAGTCGCCTTTGTCTTGATTTCGACAATGATGAAAAAACCCTCGGCGTGGCCCGAAGCCTCTCGACTCCGGTTTTGTCCAAGCACCTGCAGACTGCGGGCCTCAAGCAGAAGTCAAGAAACCAGAAACATCAAGGCCCCAATCGCCGCCTGAGATGCCTCCGACGCGACTCACTTTTTTTAGATTCGTGATGTCCGAACCGCCAACTTTGACTCCAGCCTGAAGCCGCCTCAAACCTGAAGGACCCGGCACACAACCCCTTAACCATGCATCTCGAAAGAGAACTCGAAGCAAGCAGGGTTCCTCTGAACATCAACCAGACACTTTGTAGGCCCATCTGGCTCAAGGATCACTCCCGAAAGGCCCGAGAAAGGCCTCCCCTCTAACTCTAGCCTTTGGGAAGTGTGCGAGGTCGGCTTCTGGTCATGGAGCGGGCACCTCAGTTCTGAGCCTTAGCCCGAGGACCTGGAAGAATTAACGAGCACCCTGAAAGCCTAGGCCGCTTACGATTCGTAACCTGACGGAAAGCCGGTGCTCAGTCTCAATCCTTTCCCTCTAGCGCCAGTCGTCGAAAATCTTGCCGATGGAAGCCGGAAACATTGCTTGTAAACATTTGTTGCCTTACGCTGCCCTGGTTCGCAAGGTTTCCTTTCTGAGCGTCTCAGGTGTACTGAAACGGATGGGTTTTCACGTGAAGAGTGGAGCTCTTCAAGTGTAGAACCGGCTATTCGAACTATGGCTGCTCAGGAGATGGTTTGGGCCCGGACTCGAATAATTGGATAACTGTTCGGACTGTTCGTGATAATCTTGAAGCCGTGAAAGTTGAAGGTAGTGGTGCCTTGCACGTAGTGTGGGATGAGGGGGACTTGCAGGACAATCCGCACACTCTGAGAGAAATGGGACTGTCGATTTAAAATTCATCCCTGCTCCCACGAGCATGAACGTAAATAGGGGACCCCAATATAGTACCCTAAATAATAGGATCCTTTTTTGTAAGGACCCCAAAATAAGGTACCCCCCTGTGTAGAACCGCGCAGAAGTGTCGCAGGTGGGTGGATGGGGAGCGCCTGGTCGCTGAAAGTGCATCTGGCGAGGCTCCTGGGTGTGTTCAGCATGCACTGCTGGTTGGCTAGAAATATAGTACAGTATACTACAGTCTATATTATAGTCTATGATAGTATATGCTACTATATGATTAGAAATATAGTACAGTATACTAGAGTCTATATTATAGTCTATGATAGTATATGCTATTATATGATAGTCTACTATGAAGGTTTTGGGGCTGAAGCATGGCTGCGAATCATGTCTAGAGCCCTTTGATTGGTCGAAAGCCCCGAAGGACTTTGCTGCAATCTGAGGTTAGCACTGTTATGAAGTTTTTGGCCTTGGCATCCACCCGCACCTCCGAAGCTTAGGTGTCAAAAGATGCCAGGTACCCTAAACCCTAAACCCTAAACCCAGGTACACCCAAAAACAAACTGGGGGTTTCCATTTCGATGGCTGCCTTCCCTGCATCTGGCAGCTTGAATCAGCTTAACGGCAACATTAACATGCGTTCGTTGAAACAAACTCTCATCTCGCAGATGTACTGGGCCTCCCCGAAGCCCACAGCCTTCATCCCAAAACCCTGAGGCTCCAGAAACTTTAACTCGAACGCTGGACGATCTGATCTTCAGGATCTGCCGTTGGTAGAGCTCGGCATCACCGCTACCCTCCTGTCTTCACCTCAGTCTCCGAAGGGACAGCGATGAATATGGGCAGTCGCTGCGGACCTAGGCAACATATGTGTGTGTGTGTGTGTGTGCGTGCGTTTGAAACACAGGGTAGTTTTCTAAATTAGGGTCCTTCTTGGGTCCCCAATATAGTACGGCACCCTTTTCAAAAGGACCTAAAAGGGACCCTAATTTAGATAACTACCCGCAGAATACCCAAATTTTTCGGAGTACGACAGAAGGCAAGCTCCCCCCTCTCTCAATCATCAAGCCTACTTGAAATGCTGTCCTTCGCCCTCTTCAAACCGGAATCCGAACATATCCGAACCTTTTTTTCGTCGTCGTCTTCGTCGCTGAATTTGAAAATCTCGTGCCCGAAACCCTGCAGGCTTGAAGCCCCTCCAAAATATCCTTCGGGGGACGAATCCGCACCCCATTTGCTCAATGACACGTGCCTTGCAGTTGGCCAGGATAGTGACAGCACTGGATACAAGTTTTGGCTAGTTTGAACTCTCGCCCACGTCTGTCTCGCTACCCTGGGGCTGGTTCCTGCTGCAAACACAGATGCTGAGAGGAGGTCCCAGCCACAAACTGCTGGTATTTGCTGTAGTACAGTTTCTGGTGCTGGTTTGTTTCAGAAGCCCAGCCCAAACGGAACGGCGTTGCCCGAGCAACCAGTGAGGACCGCTTAGCTGTCCGTCCCTTCTGTCTATCCCCAAAATAGACTCAGCATTGCTAGCTGCTGGCTTGCTGCAAGTATACAGGTTCAGTATATACTCAGACTGTACTGGCATGTAAACTGAGAATCTGAAGAGTCGGAGAAAGCATTGACTAATATCCTGGCCATGGGACTTGGACTCTTGGACTTGAGCGCTGCGCTCCGAGGCAACTGCTGGGTACCGGCGTGATGCACACGGATCCGCATGGGGGTAACTTGTTGAAGGCGTCACTTCACGGGGTCCATATGGAGCCGAGGGCATTGTTGTATGCTGGAGCTTCGAGTCTGTGTTTGTTTGCCTGGGGCTTTATGCCTGTTTGCCCAGCTTGTAACTGCAAGTTGCGGAGTTGGTGTCAGGTGGCTGGTTGGATCATTCGAGGTGTAGGGCCACAAAACCTCATTGCTTTGATTTGAATTTGGCCTCATCAGTGTTGGGTCAGATGCTTTTGGCTGCCTTGGCAGCAGGCGCTAAGATGTGTAGCTGTCGGTTATCACGGTCAGTGTACACATGGTCATTCTCATCTTCGTTCGACATCTTCATCGAGCTTGTTATGGCTCATGGCTGCTAGAGTAGCGCTGCCATAGTACTCAAATCTGGAGCATAGTCTTCCATGATGACCCATTGTACTGGAAGACTCTTACGACCTCCATCATCTTTTTCATACACTGTTTTGTGCAAGCATAGCGAGTTGTGAATGTTCACAGTGTTTAGTATTGCCGAGCCAGTGAGGATGAAGTGCTACTGTGTGGCCGTTCCGTAACTCGCCTTTTGCGACGTCATACCATGGTGCTGCGTTCTGCTTGGTGCAGAAGTTATGGTTCACAACTTCAGGAACTGGGAGCAACCAAACAACCACTGTTTCTTCGTCTCCGCATCTCTAGCTTTAGGATGTTTTCCTTGTCCTATCTGCTGCTTCGTACTGTCTCTGTCCTTCTGCTGCTTCTTTGTTGCTTCTGCTGCGGTCGGTTGTCGTTGCCGTGGCGGTTGTGGTTGTGTGGCTGCAGTTGGTATGGCTGCGGTGTTTATTGTTGTTGTTGTCCTGTTATTTTTAATGATTCATCTTCTTTTGCTGCCTCTTCTTCTTTTTATTATTATTGCTATGTTTTTTTTTTTAATGTTCTTCTTGTGCTTCTTCTCACAGTGTCATGTTGCTTCAAACTGCATGTCTTATGCCCCGTCTTTTTGTAGTCGAAAACCAGAGCAGTCATATTGTCATATCAAGATAGCGCTGGTGACCAGAAGGCACCTCATGCCACCCTCAGGCCGACTCTTCTGCTTTTTCGTCGTCCTACAAGGTCGTCTGTGCGTGGAGTCGGACCCTATGCACACCTCAACCGGCACAATCAGAAACACATGCTTGGTTTTCAATCTGTGCAACTGTGCAACACTGTGTACCCTGCTAGGCTCCTAACTTGTTGTTCTGTCGACTTCATCGCCGTTGCATACCGACACGGGCGCTGTTTTTGCGTGCGACCCCTAGAGAGGCACCGTTGGAGCATGAGCTCAGATTCCGCCCTTGCCAGGGGCCCATTGTCGGGGATGCGCGCAGCTGTCCGCCAAGCAGGAGTGTATCGGGCTTCTGTTCAACTGCCAGACACATTTGCAGAGTTTGCGAATACAGGCAAAGTCTAGAGGGCGCAATTACAGACCCCAACCTCTGAAGCACCTGCGTGCCTCGAAACCAGAATCTGCGAAGCGCAGGCAAAGGGCTATGGAACCTCACCACATGCAACGTTCCTCAATGCTGCAGCTTACCTTGTGTTGTCTCTGTGGAAATAAGCATCGTAGCATGATTGCAAGCAGGGAATGGTAATGTTAATGGCGCGGGTTGTTCTTGTTTTCTAGGGTCACAACCCCACTCCCCCGTGACAAGATTGTTTGCCAGTACCTTTGGGACCGAGCTTCACACTGTTTACCGGGGCGTCTGTCAAGGCCTTCACTGCCATCGCGTCAGCTAGCCGGGCACTCGTGTGACAGGCTCAGGGTACAGAGATCGCATGTATTGTGAGGCACCTAACTTCATGGTGCTCTCTCCTGTCGGGTAAAGGCAAGGATAAGGATCACATTGTGTGTGCGTGTGAACATATATGTAAGCAAGCATAGAAGGTTCGTAGAGATGAAGGGTCTCATTCCTTATCCAGTTTGAACAAGGGGCCAGAGTTGTCACCTTTCCGGCTGAGAGAGTGCACGGATGAACGATTGACATGCAGCAAGAGGAGCTCTCTGGACCCCTTCACGTGGTGTTTCTGTCCTAGGTCTATTTAGACTTCGGGCTCGTCGCCGACGTGCCCCTGCAGGCCAGATGCAGTGTGGCCGGATAAGTTTCGAGTACGTGTGACTTTCATTAACTTCGAAGCCTTCGGCCCACAAATTGAGCGGTTACTTGGGTGCTCCTGGATTTGTGCGTGGATGCATGATGTGTCTGTGCCGTGAGGGCTTCATCGACTGGGAAAAAGAAGCCGTCAAACAGCCACTGCTGTTAAAGGTCTCAAATTTCAGAGTCCCCAAAGCTATGCTATGCCAGGTGCGTGAAGGCTTGGTCTGTGCCGTCATGTATATGGTGGAGCCTGCAGCTTAGACTTCGATATCGGCTGCGGAGACGTTGGGGCCACGACATGTTTCAGAGGTCCTTGAAATCGGGGAACCAGATACGGGAGGATGACGTCTTATACGTAGGGACGCAAGTGTCAGCCTGCAAGCAGGGGGTGGCTGACAACTGTCCCATTCAAGCTTGCAGTACACTCATGATTAATTTGCACGGACCCGTTAACGCAAACGTGGCTGGAACTGTAGGAACTTGCCACTAGTGTAACCATACATTCCGTCGGCCATCAGCCAATCACGAACTTACATCCTCCGCCTGAAGACCAAGGCGGGAAGGCCCCAGAGAAAGCACAAATCTTAAGTTTTGAAAGAGCATCCCGATCGTGCGGATCAGCACCCAGGCGGCGTTGGGTGGATGTCGCCAGCCTCTTCAATGCGCTCATGCTCCTGCCCGACTGGGTAATCGCAGATGTCTGAGGCCCAGCGGGAGGTCCGAAGACGCCTCGGCAGAGGGCAAGTTGGAGTACTTCAGTTCGAGCCTTCCTTGCACCAATGAGTGTCAGAGTACTAGTACTTATAGTGTTTAGGATTCAGATGACTTTCATTATTATTAGTATTATTGTTATTCGTATGTATGAATCTGTTTATGTGTATGTACTTGCTTCTAGTACTTGTTTTTGTCATTGTCAATGTCATTGCCATTGTAGCCGTTGTAAATATTGATCAGCTTCTTCTTCTTCTTCTTAGTATTATATTCTTTCTACCACGCGTACTACCATTATCGGTCTTCTTCTTTTCTTATTACCATTATCGTTGTTGTTGTTGTTGTTGTTGTTGTTGTTGTTGTTGTTGTTGTTGTTGTTGTTGTGCAAATGATTGTATATTCGCCATGCTGATAGAGCACTGGGTGCAGGATGTGTTCGTCAGCGTTGCTAGAAGTATGATGGAGGCTCAGCCGGCGCAGTGGACATGAGGGATATCATGCGGAGGGCAAACGCGAATTGTGACCGTTGAATTTTTGTCGACGGCACCAAGGCCGCGACACTGGCGAGCTTCACGAGGGATATCGAGCTAGCTGCGAAGGCCATTCTCCAAGTCTTCTTCATCGTCCTCATCCTCATCATCCTTATCCTCCACATCATCATCCTCCACATCATCATCCTCATCATCCTGATCATCCTCATCATCCTCATCATCCTCATCATCGTCATCCTCATCTTCATCATCATCATCATCATCATCATCATCAACATCAACATCATCATCATGGTGATGATGATCATCATCATCATCGCCGTCCTCCTCCTCCTCATCATCGTCATCGTCATCCTCATCCTCATCATCATCATGATCATCATCGTCGTCGTTCTCCTCATCATCATCGTCATCCTCATCCTCTTCAGCCGCATCAACATTAGCATCATCATTATCATCCTCATGGTCATCATCATCCTCCTCCTCCACCTCCTCCTCCTCCTCCTCATCATGAGCACCATCATCATTAGCATCATCAGCAGCATCATCATCATCATCCTCCTCCGCCTCCTCCTCCTCATCATCATCACGATACAAATTGAATTTGGGTGTCATGGAAACTCCTCCACTACGCCCGAAGAGCCCAAGCTTGAAGCGCAGGAGGCATTGGTTTTCCCGTCGGAGACAAAGAGCTCTCGAGCAGAGGCAGGACGACTCCGTGCAGTGTGTTGAAAACCGAAGCCACTGTAAGTAAGGCCCTGAAGCATGGAAGTCGTGACTGATGGCTCTCTGGGGCATGAGTCCTCGTTGTTTGTAACCGTCTTCGAGCAGGGCAGATGTCGACTTGGATTATCGTCTTCAGGTGTGCCAATTACGTCGTTTCAGGGCACCAGAGTGCTACGTAGGTGTGGCATTCGGCGTCAAAGACTTTCACCAACAGTCCTGACGTTTCAGAAGCAGACGCACCCTCGTCTGTGCCGTTTGCGCTGACTTCGTGCTGCCTGCTAACCTCAGCTAAGCATTGCTTTGAGCCAGGTCTATGTTGCCGCATGTGTCGAGGATTGCACGCAGCAGAGACCACCTTCATTCAAATGTGCACAGTCCAAAGTCGCTGTCAGGCCATACCTTCATTCCCACATCCTCAAGACTAAGTATATACCATTGCTTTCTGGCTTCTACGCCCGCTCTTCGAGCAGGTGCCTTCACTTCGCTTTGCAGCTTTGTTGGAGCAGCCGCGGCCCTGATCTGCTGTCCTGTAGCTGTCATGTGCCCCTGGAGATGCCCGCGACACCGTCCTTCTGCCAAACACCAGGAGGCCAAACCCCAACTGTGTCGCCAAAGTAAGTATATATGTATATATATATATACACATTATATATATATATATATATACATATATATATATATATAATCGCGAGACAACCACGGGGAAAAGATACTATGGCTCCACCTCAAAACCCCCAAACTAGCAATAGAAAGCTCTCCCAAAACACCCCACCCCGATTCTTCGTGCTGGCTGAGGCTGGTCCTGCTTGCCCCGAGGTGCGTTGCGCCTCTGTCACGGGTAACTTTGCGGTCTTCAATTTTTGCGTTGTCAGGCCAGCTGCAAAAAAAATTGGGTTTCAGGTTTGAGAACCGCTTCGTATCGTTTTGGCGGCTCCTGTGCCGGATTCGAAACTCTTCACGGGGCCTCGGTGTTTCGAGGAGCCAAACGACTCCTACCCGGTTATTAGGCTTCGGGGATACTGGGCAGGTACGAGTTCCAACTGCCGCCCTACTTCTTGAACAATGCGAGGGCGCTCGGCTGTCTGGAAGGCTGCCATGGGATGCCATGGGAGAGAGTTTAGGTAGAGTGGCTAGGGCATGCTAGGGCAGAGACAGAGATAGGCAGATGATCGTTGGTGTCCTAGCACTAGTCACAAGCAAAGACAAGTGCCCCTGTGCAGCACCTGACGAGCTTGTGCAGCGGGCGCGCCTGAACAGGAATGGCACGAACCGTCGACCCGAAATTCAACATCCTGCAGAAGGCATACCTCAAGAGATTAATTGTGCTGTAGCAGCAGTATCTCCGTTCTTGTGCCCAAGATGGTAACAGCCTGCATAACGTCACAGTCTTGCCACGCTGCCGAGACACATTTGTGTTCCCTTCGCTACAGAACATAGCCATCTCCGTGGCCCAGACATCGCAACATGTGCTGTGCCATGAGAGGTGTACCCCTTTGCGCTGAACACGCTCTTGTCACCTGGTTGATATGTCATCATAGTCGGAGCAGGGCGCGGAACTTGATACAGTTGATGGGGCTACGACTCTATCCAAGGGCGGACAGGTGTGCGTTTGGCGTCATTGCGTGACGAGAAACAGAACCAGTCCATGGGTCTGTGAGACGTTTTCCAAATGAGATTCCGCCCGGTGCCACGTGCATCTGCCGCAGCATCCTGAGGTCGAACCCATCTGACTCGCCAGTCCTCCGCGAGACGCTGCCCCGGCCCCACCTTCCGATGACCGTGGCAGCAATTGGTAGAAGTCGTGGGATGACACTAAGATTAGCCCAGGCGCAAGCTCTGCAGCGACAGTAGCGGACGGCTTTCGCTCAGCCGTGCGAGCTCGCATCTTGACTTCAGCTTGGGGACCAGGGGTGCAGGCCATCAGTTCTGGAGGGTTCGGGTGTCGCTTCGCCAGATCCTTCCTGCATCATTGGCCTGTCGGAGTTGTATTTAGAGTTTGGATGTTGTCGCAAGGTCGGTTGTGTTGGATCTCGGGTTGCTGCTTGAAGTGAAGAGGAGCCGTAAGGCGGCTCCGCCACCCTCGTACCCATCCTAGCACCCTGCCTGGAGCTCTGCAGCCCAGTCCGGAGGTCAGAAGCGTACTCTGGGACCATATGGAGGCCGACATAACTCGCCATAATTTTCCTCAGGGCCTTAGGGAGCTCCTTGCTGCAATAAAGCTCTCTTATATATATATATATGTATATATATATATATGTATACACACATACATATACATACTAGATACACAGAAATAACATAATACTCTCTCTCTCTACATATATACATATACAAAGAAGCCCGATTCTGACTATTAGAAGGGCCCCTAGAGAAAGGAGGCTCCCAGGGCTTTGGATCCAAGGGTACCGAGGCCAGGTCCCGGTTGGCCTCACGGTACTCAGTAAGCCTCCATACTGTAAGAGACACTAAACGGGGTAAAATAGGGGCCTAAATAATT
>CAJNDV010032627.1:3407-24673 GCA_905221635.1 Symbiodinium sp. CCMP2456 | reverse complement strand
AAGACACTCTGTTAGGATTTTGGGGGTTTAGGTTTAGGGTTTAGGGTTTAGGGTTTAGGGTTTAGGGTTTAGGGTTTAGGGTTTAGGGTTTAGGATTTGGGGTTTAGGGCTTATAGGTGCTTCGGATTTAGGATTTGGTGTTTAGGGCTTGCGATATTTTAGCGGCCTAGCACATAAATCCAAAAGGGAATCTTGGTCTCGTCGGCGTTCGGAATCTTTACCGGATCTTCGGTGGTTTTGGTAATTAGAACCAGGTTTTTGGCCTAATTAGAAGGGCTATAAGGGAATAGTTTTTCTTTTTTTCCCGGGGTTTGCCTTGACACTGGGGAAAACCTACGTATCTAGAGTTTCTTCCCGAAGAAGGCCCTCCATGCACCTCCCACAAAGGTGCCCGCTCTGAGTGGTGCCTTTTAAACTTCGCCTGTCGTAACCTTTTTTTTTGATTTTAGGTTGGTTGCAGTCGGTCAGTCAGGTCTTAGGGTTAAGACTTTTCGACGCTCACTCTCGCACAAGGCAGGCAAGGCGCCACATAGTTCCGTCACAGACTTCTAGGGTTTCAGGATTGAGGGCCTTACTGTAAGGGTTTTGGACCCTGGATGTTTATGGGGTTTATGCGCTATTGTGCCACCCGCCTAGCCCACTGAGTCGCACACAGAATAGGAGACAAAGCAAGTCTCAGAGACTTCCGAGCAGCCGAGAAGCAACAACCAACGCCAACTGAGTGCAAGTAGGGAAGTACGATTCTCGGAAGCCTGTGAAAACTTGCCAAAAAACGGTTTATAGGGTCTTATAGGTTTGGGCCTGCAGGGCTCCAATTACCTGTGCTGCTGTGGAGTATAAACCGGTGCGACAAGGCCCAATCTTTAAGAAGCCCCTCCGTCTTGAAGAATGCAGCAAAGCCGCATTGCGGTGCTCTGGCTTCCCGAACCAGCACGGCGGCACTAGAAACCTCAGCTGCTGATTGTGACGGCCAGAGAGAAACGAGCCCCGCACAAACTCCTACAGTAGCGTAGACCCTAAACCCTAAACCCTAAACACCTATGGGGGCTGAACCGTGGCAACTGCCATCACCTAAATCATCTAAGATAGGGGCCCTTAATAATTAGAATAGGGCTTTGGGGTTCCTTTAAAGGGTTCCTTCAAGCGCTTTAGGGATTAATATAGGGCCCTTAATAATTAGAATAGGGTTTTGAGGAATGTTGTACTATAACCACAATAAGGAACCTTAATAATTAGAATAGGGCTTTTGGGCATGTTATATACTATATACTTATAATAAGGAACCCCCAAAATATTATAGGTATTAGGCCCCCATGTTAGACCAGTCAGCAAATGTGATAACAACAAAACCAGGGCCTGTAGTGTCGCAAAGCGTATTTCTGAAACGGTACACCTGTAATGTAGGGGCCTTAATAATTAGGATGTAGGGTTTTGGGGTCCGTTATGTTCTACTAAGTATAATGCCCTTATATTGGAACCACAAAGGAACTTCACAAGTTTCCACTCAGAAATTGAGCGTCTAGGTCCGAGTCTAGGTAGTGCCAACTGTACCGGAAGTGACGTCGGGATTTCAAGCAACGGCGAACAGTGGCCGTTGCTGACTATGGCAACAAGGCTGGCACTATAGAGACCTGATAGTTGTCGTTTTCTGATTGAGGGGAGCCGGGGAAGTTATGAGTAGTTCTCTAAATTAGGGTCCCTTTCTGTTTCCCCAATATAGTATGGCACCCTCATAAAATGGACCGCCAAAGGGACTCGAATTTGGAGAACTACCCTTATGCAAAGTGGAGAGAACACCCGTGGCCTCAACCCACACGCAAACCCTCCACAATGACGCTAAACCACACTAAACCCTAAACCCTAAACCCACTGCAAAATGTCCTGCCAAGGCATAGGTGCCTTGAGCCTTTTGCATCCCAGTTCCCAACCCTTGGGATTCCCTTCCGAACATCACCGAGTCCCTGCGAACCTAAAATGGGTAGTTCTCTAAATTAGGGTCCGCTGTTAGATCCCCAATATAGTACGGCACCCCTATAAAAAGGACCAGAAAAAGGGACCCTAATTCAGAGAACTACCCAAATATGGAATGACGGAAGGGATCGCAGGCAACTTAAGTCTTAGGTAATGCGTGGCTGCTCTTTGGACTTCCTCCTTTGAACATCTGCGTCGCTCCCATGCGACCGACCCTAGGGGCCTTCTTATGTGTCTGCCATTCTTGCGGGTTGAGGGTTCAGAGTTCTCGGTGCGATTTGTGCTTTGATAGGTTACCTACCTATAGTCTCCGTTGTAGTTCCTTTATATATTAAGGGTTTTATAAGGTATCCCCAAAAAAGGAACCACGATGGAGACTACAAGTAAACCCTAAAGATGCCAGGTTGCTGGACGAGCCATGGAATGTAGCCGCACCAGTGGGGCGAAGAAGTCATCAGCTGCCAGGAGAGTTTCAGTTCAGCTTTTCTGGGTGGGTTTAGGGTTTCAGCACTCACAACTGGGACAAGCCTGGCGAGGTGCCTGCCCCTGGCCAATGTGCTATCGTCGCTGGGTTTAGGGTTTAGGGTTTAGGGTTTTACGGTTTTAGGTTTTTAGGGTTTAGGGGTTTAGGTTTAGGGTTTAGGGTCTACTCGTCCGGGGTTTAAGCTGAATCTGCTGCATCGTTCGGACTATCTCAACTTTCCTGAATTCCTCTGCCCTTAACGCTAAACCTTGCGCTTACATCGAAGGCCGAGCCGTAAGGTTGCGTGGTACCCTCCCCCGCCTAGGATCCCATAACTTCGAACCACACCATGACTGCCACCAATACAGGAACCATAGAACCAATGAGCCCTAAACCCTGGACCTTTATTAATCCTAAACTTAATGCCCATACACTCCATAGAGCCCATATGTTTGATCAGTGAAGCATCACGCAGCCTCCTCACCACGGCTACGACCGGAGTACAGGGCCCTACAGGCACCACCCGGACAACAAACGATTGACATAAAGCAGCTTATAAGACGTTTTCAGACGTTGGTTTTAGAGTTTCAGACTATCAACAAGCAAACACAACATACATTCGCACCCATATGTATGTGTTTTTCATACACAAGCAGTCACAAGCACACACAAACACACACACACACACACAAACACACCCTTGAACCCGTAACCTTCTTCACTCCGCCTATGATTTGCGAAACCCATGCCATATGTGGCCCTCAAACAATAGAACCGGGTTTGGGGGTATGTTGTAGTTGTCTGGACGTATAGATAGGACTCTAAGGGTATAAATTGCAAATTATTCCGGCCTCTACGCGAGGTTTTGGGCATACCATAGTTAGCCAACGGAGATTACTGCTCATTCATCAGGCATCAAAAAAACCTTGCCCTAGCCTACTCCAAGCATTCTGACCGCCAGAATATTAATGTGCAACTACCAGGGCCCAGCCAGGGGCCTTGCCGTAGTAGACCGACGTCTCGGCATGGCCTGCGGGTTAATATGGAGGTCCTTGATAACTAAGGGTTCCTGCGGCGGGTTCTACAAGGACCCCTCCATGCGTTTAGAGCTTCAGGGATTTGTAGCTGCCAGGTTTTTTTTGTTGTGGCGGGTCTTCGGGGTTTCGGTCTGTTTGGGTGACTTGACCAAAACAACATATACATACGAGGCAAACCTGACAACAACCGTACAAAAACCTCATCATGATGTGGTGACTGTGGTGCATGAGAAAATGAACTATCGACAGTAACTAAGCAGCACAGGCACAAACATACAAGCACGCTTACATACATATATGCATGCATGCTTGCTTGCTTGCTTGCTCGTTTACTTACTTAGTTTCTTACTTGCTGACGGAACTTACGAAACTTACACATGAACAGACATACTTCATCACATACTTACACACCTGTATACATTGATTGATACAGGCATGTTTGTACATTTGTATGTGCATATACACGCCCTAACATTTAACAGTAACATATGTATATATACACACATACATACATACATACATACATACATACATACATACATACATACATGCACGCATGCATGCACCCATACATACATATATACATACATATAACTATTTGTTCCCAACTCTGTAAGACTGTAACACTGACCACTTCTCGAATCCTATAACCCGACCATCTCAAAGACGCCCACAGGGCCCATAATTCGTCAGACTGCCGCAACGACATGAATTCGCTTCACTTCCTCGTAGCTCTGCAACACATTGCTGAGCAGGCCAAATAAAAGCCGTCTCTTCTCTGTCCTTAACACCACACGGTTCTTACTACGAGCCCCATCCACCGGCGACGGCTAATTTCGCCTTAACCCTCTTGGGCTCGTGGCCGTGCTCTCCTCCTACCCCAGCTTGCGGGAGCATTTTAGAGTTTGTTGCTTCTGCTCCGGCGGTCTCGGCATGTCTCGGCATGTAGCCTGGTGCGGCCTTCCGGTGGTCTTTTCCGGTGTCTTTCATCAGGGGTGAATGCTAGCGCCATTCAAGAATAACATGCATAAGATGTACATGTATATATTGTTGGCTCCCACTTGGCAACGTACATGTATATATGCATATGTATATATATATATATATATACATATGCATATATGTGTATATGTATATATGTATATGTATACATACACAGCCAGGCGCGCCTGACTCCTGGGCGTCGGACTCCAGTGCTTCGACTCTGGGGATGAGCTCAAGCTTCACCTGAAGGAGTCGTTCAACACGGGAGCCACCACAATTGAAGGCAAGGGGTTTAGGGTTTAGGGTTAGGGTTCTTGAAAAGGTAAAATGTAGGGCTCCCTTCAAGGATTCTCTGAAGAGTTCCAGTTAGGGCTCCGTTTAAGGAATCATTTGGTTCAATTCAGGGCTCCCTTTTGAAGGGTTCTAAAGGGTTTGATTTGGGGCTCTGCTTAAGGATTCTTTAAATCGTTGAATCTAGGGTTCCTTTTACGGGTTCTTTAACGGGCGCAGGAAGGGACTATAGGCATTGCAGCTTCTATGCTATAAGAGACGCCAGAATCGGAGCATATTTTACCAAAAACACTACAAGTATGAGAAGCCATGGAATAGAATTTCAAGCCAGGCTCTGGTGCCCCTTTGATCGGCAGGCCAATGAAGCAAGGCGGTACATGCGGATACCACGTTTGAGGAAACTACTAATACACTCACCCGTTCTCGCCCATGGCTTTCCAAGCAGGGTTTGGAGGCGTCGCGATGTTCTGCATGGTTTAGGGTTTAGGGTTTAGGTTTGGGGCTGTTGAAGTTGTCCTCTTCTTTGAGTGCGAAAGTCATGCTGCAAAGTGGAGCAGCCCGGGCCGTGGGCTGGGAATTCAAAAGCTTGGCATGCGGGAGACATCGATGTTCACAACCTTGTAGAGTTTAGGTAATTCAGAGCTTAGACAAACGTTGAATTTGTAGAGTTTAATGAATTTGGCCATTCGGTGACTTAGCATCTTTGGCATGGATGGTATCGTCCAGTGTGTTGGGGAAGTTGAAGTCGTGATGTCGTGTTCGAAGCTTTGGAATGCGGGGTGACTCCCAGGATTGACAGTTTGAGATGGACTTTGACCATACTGGTTCAAGCATGAGAACTTGCCGGATTGTTCAAGCCCTGCTGAAGAAACCTGATACCTCCCACCCCCACACCACACCCACCTCCTGCATACACCCAAACCCAGAACCCTAAATCTGCAAGCAGACCTCCCAAAAAACACTAAACTCTAAACGCCGGTCACCCCCAATCCGAAACCCTAAAACCCCCCAAACACTGAATTCCGAAACACCCTAAATCCGAAAGCCAAACCCCTAAACACCCACAATCCTTCGTCTCGGGCCCTGCACCCTACAAGAGACCCACCCTGAACCCTAACTAACCCTATAATGCAACCCTGCAAAACCCCCGTAATTCCTATAAGCCCGAAACCCTGAACCCCTAAACTCTAAACCCGAAGATTCCTACACCCTGAAGACCCCTAGAACCTAAGCCGGAAACCCAACCCCTGCAATCACGGGCAGAACGAGCGGGAACGGTACCGTAACTTACGATAACGGCACCTCAAAGATTTACTATAGGTGTGCCACAATCTACACCAAAAAAACCCCAAACCCCAAACCCGATAGCCACCTAAAGCCCTAGAACCCCAGAACAAAAAACCCGAACCATACCACCCTCAAGACCCTAAAACCCGATAGCCCCCCAACCCGAGAACCCGAGAACAAACAAACCGAAGACACAGGGCTCACCTGCAGAAGCTCGGTCTGCAAGTGTTCGGACCTAAGCTTTGGCACCCTCCGATATGTCAAGCAGGGGGTTCCTGTAAAGGGTGCCTTAAAAAGGGTCTTACAAGGGCTGCCATAAGGGTTTAGGGTCCATTTAGGGTCCTTAATGCGCCATATCGCTTATGCTTGAGGTGGTTTCGGCTTGTTGTTTTAAAGGGCTCTTTTCGTCCGCACGAATTCCAGCTACGGCTTCTGAATACTTCCTGGAGGGAACCAGGGTTTAGGGCTTAGGACGGTTTAGGGTGTAGGATGTAGGGTTTAGGGTTTTTAGGGTTTGGGATGGTTTGGGGTTTAGGATTCAGGGGTTTTGGGGTTTGGGATGGTTTAGGGGGACTTAGGGTTTTAGGATTTGGGATGGTTTCGGGTTTAGGATTTAGGGTTTTTAAAGTCTGGGATGGTTTAGGGTTCCTTTAAAGTGGCTTAGAGTGCCTTCAAGGCTCCTTCAAGGGCTGTCTTTGACAAGTTGTTTACAGGCATAGTCGTAAGCGCTTAAAGCGGCAAAAAAAACATGCAGCGAGGCGGCTCTATCGCCTCGACCTCCTCCACTGCCGCCTCTGGTGCAGCACAGCCTGAAGCAGACAGAGAAAATGCTCGTGCTTGTTTTGGGTCTTGCTTGGAGGCCCAGGGGACTTAGTAAGTAGGTTATAGGTAGAGTTATAAGTACCCTAAATGGAGTTACCCCAATTATAACCCTACTTATAACCGACTTACTAAGCCCCATGGTCCTCCAAGTGTAGTTGCCCAACCCCAGGTACCTACTATATGGGGCACTAGAGCCCCTAGAGCCCTATATCGTAGGTACCTGGATGGTTGTAGTTTATGGTTTAGTTTTGAAACTTAAGGTCTGGCGTCTCTAGGTTTAGGGTGTCCAGGTGAGGTGTAAGCTTTGAATCTAGCGACTCTGTTCTAGCTGAGGCCTTGCAATTGCTTGTGGTTGGTGTAGCAGTCGTCGTCGTCCTCCTCGCCGTCGCCGTCGTCGTAGTAGTGCTGCTACTACTGCTGCCACCACCACAACAATCAGAACTAGTACTAGTACTTACTATAGTACTAGTACTAGTAGTTATTGTAGTTGGAGCAGGAGGAGAATGTAACAGCAACAGAGTAACAAGTAAGTAGTAGTCACAACAGCAGCACTCGCAGTAGCAACAGCAAAAGCACTAATACTGGTTGGAGTGACGAAGTTACGATACACACGGACAGCATCGTTTCGAGGATAGGCTCGGAACGCAGACCCGTCATGAATGATATGAACGATCATCTCTGAACTGAGGAATTCTGGAACGAGGTCCTGAGGAACTTCGAGCAGTCTTTCGCCGCTTTTGGGGTCACGGCGATTAGTGTTTCCAGTCCAGCCTGAGAACGAATGTGGTACTCAAGGGGGTTTAGGATTGGGTGCGTCCGGGGCTTAGGCTTGTGCAGTTTAGAGAGTAGCTTGGGGGATCTAGTAGGGGTTCAGGCTGTGTTGGTTATTGGTCTTCCATTCACGGTCTTTGCGGCACCCTGGTCTTTGGTCGTCGGCCCTACTATTGGACCCTTGATTCAGAGCCTGGACAGCCCCGCCCTAACCCAGGTTGCTTCGCGCCTGCATCCGGGCAATGGCTCGCCGCGACCTCGGTTTTGACCGATGGAAGGGAATCTTTCGGACCCCCAAATCCAAACCTACCTACCTGTCTTTAACACCAAGCTTACCGCTTCGATCGTTTCAAGGGGTGTGTTCACTTCCAAAGCAGCCGAAACCCTAGACATCTCGAACCGGCAATTGTCCAAGGCTTGGGCTTTGCCGCTTAGCCCTACAGGCCCCCAAGGATTCTGGTTGTTGCTCTCCGAAACCCTGAGCCTTAAAATCCCAGACGCTAGAATCCTGTAAGTCCTGAATGAGAGACACAATCGTACGCTTCAAACCGGGGCACAGCCACTGCTCCCAAAATGATGCTCTTCCGAAGGCTCATGTCCTCAAAAACGAGGCTCCGCCTAAGGGTTCGTGTACCCCTTTGGTAGAAACTTCGGCCTTAAACAGGGGGTTCCTACATAAGCACTTCTAAGGCCTAAATAAATACAATGTACATAGGTGTATGGAGCCTCAGGGTCTGGGTTTTTGAGAGCAACTGGGGGATTTCCGGCAAATTCAGGACCCCACATATCGCACCCGAGTCTAAGTAGTAGGAGAATGATGGTGGTGGTGGTGGTGGTGATGATGACGATGATTGTTGCCCTTATTCTCAGCACCCTCCCCCCCAGACAGTTCATCTGTAGTCATGATGGGGATTTGAGGGTCCAAGCTGCTCCTGGCTACAGAGTGTGAGGCCGAAGGAAATGATGGTTTTACTGGTGAACCACTGGTGAAGAGGTTTTCAGTGTAGTTGTTTGAGGGTTTTGGCCTATTTCGGGGTTTCCAAGATTGATAGTTTCCGTAAAGATCTGTAAAGGTTCTACAGAAGGTCGACATACGTCCGCATATCCGAGGTAGGAAGTCTCAGCAGCCACTAACCCGACTCTGCAGTCAGAACCCCCAAGCCCTATTGCCTGAGCTCAGAATGTTTCGGATTTGGGGGTTGATTGAGGAGCTTCTTTGTTGCACGGCCTTTTTGGGGAGCTGTCTGGATTGAAAGACCCCGGATATCTGCCGGCACGTCCTCGTGAAGAAAATGTAGGAACGTCAAGTGGTAAGGGTTTCCACTTGATAGCGCGGAGCGTCTTCGTCTTGAGCCGAACACACAGTGGGAGACACTGAGCTCCTGCACCCTTGCCCTGAATAGAGCGTCGACCCCTGACTAATAAACCCTCTTTCCTCAGGAGTCTCAATATCCGGATCCCTGTTTTGAAGCCTCATAAACGCACCGGGTTTGCTACTCGGCGGTTTACATGAAGGCTGTGGATTTTGGGCCTTGGGGTTTTGTGTGGAGTCGAAAGCTAACGGAAAAAGATGCACACGCCCATCCACTCTCTTGGCAGCCGGGATGTCAAGCATTCTGTTCCTGCCGCATTCTGGGGAGTACAGTTACCGCCACTCCCAACTGATGCATGGATTCTTATCACGATACCTACATGGATACCTGCCATACTGGAAGAGACCCGAACATCATTTCTCGGCAAGGCCTCCTTGAACCTTTGAATAATAGCAATGCCTCTACCACCCTAAACCCTAAACCCTTTTTGAAAACCCTAAACCATAATGAATCAACGAAAGCTTTTTTTACACAGGCTTGAAACCCTGTACCTCAAGGCTTCTGGGGAATATCCCCTTCTGAAAGGGGCGTCCGTAGTCGGATCCTGAGGATAACTAAGCGGCAGTCTACACTGAGTTTAGAGTTTAGGGTTCAGGGTTTACGGTTTAGGGTTTAGGCTTCAAAGTTTAAGGCTTAGGGTCTACACTACATCGAAAGAAGACCCTTACCTCGCCTGCTCCCACCGAGATTGAAAGTACAGGCCGTTCTCTTGGTTTAAAGTCCGTGGAGCAACCTATCACTATCACGGAAAAACGCAACTGTCCTGAAATAAAACATTCGAAGCCTAAACTTCAGTGAGCGTCCCAGGAATCAGGGGACACCAGTCCGTGAGACCTTGAACAAGGGTTTAGGGTTTAGGGTTTAGGGTTTAGGTATTACATGCAGACCCCCGTCAAAACGCTTGCAAAACCTTCGTAAAACCTGTAGAGCCAGTACTTTCACGGAAGAGACAGAAATAGACGAGACATGACGAGACAAGCACGCAACCGAGCTCTTTGTGCCCACACGCGCAGCTCATGAGCTAATTTGGGCGGGGCTGGGAAGGGTTAAGGGCTTGAAAATAGGGGTTGGGATTGTAAGGCGATATTGGTTTCTATGGTTTGTTTTTGGGTATGAGGCCCTTAGGATGGGTTTCTCGGTCAGCTCTTTGAGGGAGTAGAAGACGTTCCACAATCTTTCTGAAACCCGAGGCGCTGACTATCCTTCCTGATACTGCGCAAACCTACAACCGTGATGGCGATGGAGCTTGAGTCTGTTCCCAGCATCTCTGCTCACTGTTCCGCGCCCTCTTCCGTCAATGCCGGCTGGGTTGCCTTGTGGCAATGCTCGGCATCATCGTACGCTCCGGATTTAGGGGTCAGACCTGTAGAGATGAAGTTGAAGGCAGTTCAGCCTGGGTGTGAACCAACAAACTAGCCCCAGGACAGCCATGCCATGCACTAACGTTGATTCTGTCTTTGCTGCTTTTTGAAAATGTTTTCTCTCACTACGTCCAGTTCCGCACCTTTCGGGGTCATTGTCGGATATATGCGTTTGGCCAACCCTTGTCGCACAGTCTATGTGGAGAGCTCAAAATGCTCCAGAGGTGGGGCTTGAATGGTCATTTAGAGATGTGCTTCATTAAATCCAACTCCAGCTATGACCTCTGATTGATGCGCCTGGCCAGAAGCGCGATCTCTCAGCTGCTGCTGGCAGGTCTCTTTCCAGCCTTATTCAGAGTGCTGCCACGAAAGGGCATCACAAAAAACAGTCATGTGATTCTGTGCCTAACAGCAGCCTGTAAGCCCAACCCGGATTGCATGCGCATGCGTGTATGCATGCATGCACTTATGCAAGTATGTACGCCTGCATGTACACCTAGACTCGGTAATAGTAGGTAGGTAGGTAGGTAGGTAGGTAGGTAGGTAGGTAGGTAGGTAGGTAGGTAGGTAGGTAGGTAGGCAGGCAGGCAGGCAGGCAGGCAGGCAGGTAGGTAGGTGGTAGGCAGGTAGGTAGGTAGGTAGGTCGGACGGGAGGTCGGTGCATGTGTGTGTGTGTATGTATGTATGTATGTATGTATGTATGTATGTATGTATGTATGTAGGTATGTGGCTATATGTATGTATGTACGTATGCATGCATGCATGTATGGCATACGTGTATGTGTGCATGTATGTAGCAGGTCGGATCGCTAATTTCGCAACATTTGTGGGTCGGGTCGGGTCGAGACACCCTTACTTACCTAAGATCCAGAGAAGCACCTCCATATCGGACCTTCATCGCTTCAATCCTGCAGTCTACACTGCACCTACACTCGCCAACCACAGGCCTCCTCGGGGTTCCTAGGTATCCCTTACAAGAACCTCCAACAAACAAAAACAAAGACAGGGACGTTACGCGCGGCACAAGGGCCCCTGCCCCAAACTCTAAACCCTCAACTCTAACTCAACCATTTGGGAGTCTCTCCATCCGTGTTTGCGAGATCAGGCTTCTTTTGAGTCTTGGGGTTTTGACCTGGCGTGCTGCTACAAGTAGTACCGGGTTCAGGGGTTTCAGGTTCAAGCAAGGCCTTAGTCTTTGTCAAGTTCCTAACCGAAGGAACCTCAACGAGTTCATTACCCTACGTCCAAAGCAGTCTCCAAACTCTGAACCCTGAATGCAGCTATATCCTAAAGTTTTCGCACATCCCCCGGAAGCTGAAGCAACAGGAAGGCGCATGCCACAAACGGAAAGCTTCGAAACCCTAAGCCCCAAACCCCTAAACCCGGAACACAGTAATGTAGGGGCCTTTATAATTAGAATAGGGTTTTGGGGGCTCCTTGTTATAATTATAGTATAGTATACCCCAAACCCTATTCCATTTTTTAAAGGCCGCGATATTACTCCAGATCAGCGTTCGTTTAGAAATGCCTCTAATCCTTTCAGAAGAGTGCCGTGCTAGTTCGGGGGCCTAAAAAATGGCCCTAATTCAGAGAACTACCCACATACGTGTCCATAAGACTCGACGGTTCAACCCGGAACCTGAACCCCCAACTTTTCCGCCTGAACCCCGAACCCGAAAAAGCCTGGCAAGACTAAGACCCCCTAAAGCCCCAAACCCTGAACACCCTCCCTAACCGCCCAGGTGCCTTCCATATAATGGTACTAGAGGTGCCTTCTATATAGGGTACAAGAGCCCCTAGGGCCTTCTATAGCAGGAACCTGGAGGGTTAGAGCCTATGTAAGCTTCCTTACTTCCCCAATAAGCCAGGGAAATAAAAGGTTAACCTTTCAGATTACTACTGAATTATAAGAACCCAAAAAGTTTAAAGGTTGGGTATACGGGAACTGAGCTTCGAAACCCCTGAACCCTGAACCTCAACCACGCGTCCCCGCATATCACAAACTCCCTCAACTCCCTCGAGTCCCTCCAGTCCCAGGTTTGAACCCCGAAGTTTTCAATTACAACATCAAGGCCCTATTATTATTATTATTAATATTATTCTTTTATTTGATTATTAGTATTACTATTACTATTATTACTATTATTATAGTTATTAAGGTTCAGGGGGCTAGGGCCTAGTTTATGTGAAACCCCGAACGCCGAGTATCCCCAAATCCGCGTGTCAAGAGGCTCTCCATCAACTCCCGTGCCAGCGCCGCCACCTCTGAATCTGGATGACCTGGCTTCCAAAATGCTACATGCTAAACCTCCAAACCCCAAAACCCTGAACCCCGAAACCTTTTTGCATCCAGACCTTATTGCAACTGCCGGGTACCCTGAAGAAGAAAGGAAACTGAGGGCCAGGCAAATCTGCACACCTAAACCTTAAACCCCAAACAACCCTAAACCCTAAACCCTAAACCCTAAACCCCAAAACCACCCCAAAGCCCGAAAAAAACCCGCAGGAGTCTAGAGCTGCGTTGTTGATCGGGCTCAAGAGTTCGACCTTAATGGCCCTGAGGGAGAAGTAGAAATGGTACAGTATAGTGTGCTTTCGTACAATATAGTTAGTTTTTTTGTAAAGTAAAGGGTACAGTATACGGTGAATTACTATAACATTTGTACATGACCTGGTATTTTTGTATAGTATAGTATACTATAGGCCGTAATGCTGCCGGAAGCTGGCAACACAAGGATTGCACGGCCTAGGGTTTCTAGGTTTTGTAGATTAAGGCTACGGTCCTATAGCATCGATTGCACTTGCGTTTTTGGGCTTAACCGATTTTAGACGTAGGATCCTCGAAGGCAACCCAAAAAAGGAATTACAATGGAGACTGCATGTACAGGGCTTCACGAGGTTTTGCACGCTGCTGCGCGGGCCCATAACACGTTTGTCCCAAAGCCTTGATAACCTTAGTCCAAGAAACGTAGCACAGTCTTTGATCACAGTCTTTGATAGGGGGCTACATGCGTAGCTCTAGAAAATGGTGCACTTGAGGTTTAGACCGTAAACCCTCACACCCCTGAACCCTAAACAGCCCTAAACCCTAACCGACAGAAGCCCATGTTGTTGGTGGGAATGCGTGCGGGGGAGGTTAAACCCTCCACCCTGCATCCAAAACCGTTCCAGAACCCTTCATGCAACCCTTGATAGAACCCTTGCCAGGGTAGTACATTCATAGAATCCCAAACCCCAAACCCTAAACCATTACAGCATCCGCCAGAGGAACTCTCGCAGTACCCGTCTGAGGCTCGGGCGTCGGAGGGCGTTGACCACCCGGCCGAGCTGTCAGGGCTCAGGGCTCAGGCAGCTGATACAATCATGTTGGGGCCTTAATCTTAATAATAGGGTTCCTTAAAGGGCTCTATAATTCTAAGGGCTACTTAATAGTGTAGGGGCCTTAATAATAGGGCTCCTAAAAGGGTTCTATAATTATAAGGACTACTAGACTACTATAAGGGTTCAGGGTTAGGGGCCTTAATAATAGGGTTCCTTAAAGGGTTCTATAATTATAAGGGCTACTATAAGGGTTCAGGGTTTAGGGGCCCTAATCAATAGCGTTGGGTTTTGGAGGCCATTTTACTATGCTTATAAAAAACTAACCCTAGGGGATAATGTAGGTAACTATGTAGGCTTCTAGATTAGTACGAAAACTAACCCTAACCCCCCAGGTACCCACTATATAGGGTATCAGGTACCCACTATATAGGGTACCAGAGCCCCCTAGGGCCCTTTATAGTAGGTGCCTGGAGGGTTAGGGCAATAATACTACTAACAATGACACCAACGCAGATAATCACCATCACATCATAAAGCCAATCATATAGTAATTAATGACTATCACAATAATAAATCATGAAATCATCACAAATAAGACTGGGCAAAGAAGTACTATTATCCTGACAACAAATGATCACACTAGTTTGAATAGCATTTGGTGCGCACTATAACTATAGTACATAGTATGTGTTGCAAGGGGATAACATTATGTATGCTGATGCCTCAACAACTAAAACAAGCTTATGGGGTATATTATTATTCTGTAAAATACAAGTACGTATAATAATAACATCTTCACTACTATACGGCTTAGGCAGTAGGCTTACGGGAAAGCCGGGCTTGATGTGCCTCATCGATATCCAGAGGCTACCATTGGAGTTGATGGGTAAGTATCCCCACAGGGCTTCGGACAGCATGGAGCTAGCATATGCAAACGGGGTTTACGGCCTGGGGTGTATAGGATTTAGGGTTTAAAGTTTCAAGGGTTCATGGTTTAGGGTCTAAACTTCTGAACGAGGATCAGGGATTAACAAGTCAGGGATGTTGAGTCTGGAGCCTCTGGTAGTGGTAAGCCCTGAAAACCACCGGAACTCATGCACTAACCCCGCCCTGCATGACCCACACAAGGAGGAGGCTGCGTCCCCTTGAAAGCACGTATGCGCCCCTGAAATAAAGGCCTTAGGGATTTTCGAATTATTGTTTATGCTTTAATCAACTCCAAATCCAGGGCACCCTAGATCTCAAAACCCTGGCCCTAAACTTGCCCCCGTACAATGCAGTCCATAATATGGCTACTATTCAGTGTCTACATTTCTATATTATGAACAATTTCAACTGTTACTGAATGGGGGCAGTACCCAACTCCACACCCTACAGGCCTTTGTCTTTTGAAGATGCTGCTTCAAGGATAGCCATTTCGACAGCTGTCTGAGGCTCCTCGGTGAGGGGCTTAGGGCTTACCCTAACCCCTCGAAAACGAGTTGCTTAGGGACCTATATAAGGAAATCATAATCAGGAACCACAAACAGAAAGAGTTTTGGAGGGTGTCCATTCCACCACATTGAATATCATTTACATTGTACGTTGCGCACACATTGCATCCAGACAGAGACACAAACAAAAAACGCAAAACAATATAAACAAACAAATGAACGAACGAACAAACAAAGAACACACACATACATTCACACACATACAGACACACATAAATCATGAATACATACATACATACATACATACATACATACATACATACATACGTACATTGCATTACATTACATTGCATAACATCAATACATACATACATACATACATGCATACATGCATACGTAAATACGTTATGTACATACAGGCACACACACACACATATATATATATATATATTATATTTATATATACATATATATATATATATTATATTGATATATATATATATATACACTATATATATATATGTATATATATATATATATGCACACGCATTAGCTTTCCTGCATCTAGTCATGATCATAATAATACAAACGTCCTCATGTATACGTACTCATAGCTCCTTTAATCACCATCTTAGTAACGTTCTGTTATTCGTATTAAACACACTCGTAGAATGTACGAGCTCGCCCACGCTTTGAAGGCCTGAGGTCCAGGACTGTGAAGCACACAAGAAAAGAAACCCTACGCTCTCACAACTTGGACAGGCCAAGCGAGGATTAAAGTAGCCTTATAAGGTTTGAAGTTTAGGGCAAGGGTCCACGTATCTCTTGTTTCAAAACGCCTCCCGCTAGACATGGCAATCAGTGGCCATTGCAAAATTGTAGGAGTACGCTGGTAAAGTACTCAGAATTATGGCTGTTTTACATGTAACACGCCTTACTAAGGCTTACGAAGTCCCCCCATCCTGTAGGTAGGGCCTCCTGGAACACTCATCATACCCAAAACCCTTTTTGAACGAGGTCTTCCTGAAGTGCCTCCCTTTTTTACCACAGGCTTGATTGGAGCTCGCCCGGCCAAGTCCCCCGGCATCTAACCCTAAGCCCCACAGACCAGGTCCGAGGGTGTCCCCATCTAGAATCCCCATAGTATCCTTATAGAAACCCCTCTAGATCCCGTTTAGGACTCTTAAAAGGATCCTTTAAAGGAGCCCTTGAAAGGACCCTTAAGGGGCTCTGTTTGTTTGAGCTTCGGCTCGGAGGTTTTGGACAAGCTCTGCCTCTCAGGGTACTATGAGGGTGTCTATAATAGGGGTCTTTTAAAGGTTGCCTTAGGGTTCTAGAGTATCGTTTAGGGTTTACCTACAGTCTACATTGTCGTTCCTGTTTGTCATTGCGTTACCTTACAGGAGCCTAAAGGTAGAAAAAGGAACTGCAATGGAGACTGTAGGTAGGGTTTAGGGCTTAGGGATTGGCTTCGCAGTTGCTTCTGCGGAAGACAGTTAAGTATTCCAAGCTTGGGGAATCTTGGAATCTTTGCAACAATGGAGTAATACGGGCAGTTCTCTAAATTAGGGCCCCTTTAGGTCCCAAATACAGTGCGGCGCCCTTAAAAACAAGGACCCTGAAAGGGACCCTAATTTAGAAAAACTACGTACCCATATAGAACCCTTGTAGTACCCTTATAGAACCACCTAGAAAACCCTTAAGCACCATAGATCTCTTTAGGGGACCCTAATTTAAAGAACTACACATATGTTCAATTGCTGCACAAATGGAATGCCAATCTTCTGGTAGCCTGAGTGGGTATAGGCTCTGCGCCGTAGTGGGGTGAAGGGTGATTTTAATTTTTGGTTTCAATTCGTCCAGGGTTTAGAGTCCAGGATTCAGGGCTTGCTTTGGGCTAATTCAACGCAGAAAGCCTGACACAAACGAGGTCCGGAAAGGCTTTCATACTATTGATTGACTTTAACCGGCCCAAACGCTGCCCAAGCATCCCTTCTTGCGGGCATGCGTGATGGCGCAGGAGTATAGCGATATAGGGTTTATCGGAGTCTATCGATTTCACGTTTAGAGAGTTTCATCAAAACAACTTGGAGCCCTGATCCAGTAATGTAGGGGCCTTAAGAATCAGGATAGGGTTTTGGGGTATATTATATTATAACTACAATAAGGAACCTCCAAAAGAGTAGAGGTAATTATTCAAGCCCCTATATTATCTGAGCCGCGAGCTTCATGAGTGGAAGAGCCTGGCTGACTGGAGGCTTGACCACCATCTCTCCGCCCTGGCTGTCTAGGGTTTAGGATTTTCGGTTTTGGTTTGGGGTTTAGGGGTTTAGAGTTAAGGGGTTCAGGAACTAGGGATGGAAACACAGGGTTCGGGGTATTGGGATTTGGTGATGGGAGGAAGCGAAAGCGAGTCCTGTGAAGGGCGACACTCGTGAACCCAAGTCCACGAAAGGAAACCGAAGAAACGCATCGAAACATCCCACCAGCCCGCTCCGATTGCGAGTGGGCGGAAACCACCATTCGACTGCTAGGGCTAGGGCTGACTCTTTCATGTTTCCACAAAGTCTTCGCTCGACCACCTGACCTTGGGGGTTCAGGGTTTCAGTCCCTGGCCAGTCGTCCGACCTCGGCGGAAGCCCTCAACCCTAAAGCCTTCATGTCTGTAACCCTCGCACCCTACAAACCTGACCCTTTCAAGCAATCATCCCATGATCGCTAGACCCCTGAACTCGAAAAAGCGATCTCTGGCCATGAACCCTCTACACCTGGGTTTAGGGTTTAGAGTTTTGCATGACGGAGCCCGGAATCGCAACCCCTCCATTTAAAACTCCTGCGCGACAGCCTCTAACCCTCACGGCCTGCAGGTCTGAAGCTTTCAAGCAATCATCCTTTGGATGCTGATCCCTTGGAGCCGTAAACACGGAAAGCCTACACACACATGGGGGTTTCCGAAAATAGGGGACCCTAATATAGTACCCTAAATAATAGGTTCCTTATTATAAGGACCCCAAAATAAAGTACCCCCAATTTTCTGAAAGTCCCACATGGTTGTTCTCTAAACTTGATGAATTTGGCAAACCTATAGACCCCAAATACCTTACACTACCCCGAAAGTCCCTTAACCTGAGCTTCAGGCGCCCGAAACTCTTCAACAACGACCCTCAACCCTGCAAGGCGTACTTCGGAGTATTCAGGCCTTACAGAACCCTGAACTGTAAACTCGACTGTCCTTAACCCCAGCCCTTCGCACCTGCTACAATAATCTAAGCGCATTGACCCCGCCTGAAAACCCCCCCCTTCTACAAAATACTCTTTGCTAACAGACTTTCAACAGAATCGCCCCNNTCCCCCCCCCCCCCCCCCTCACCCGCCTCGGTCATTCCGAAGGGTGCTAGGACGCGTACGGCCCATATAAGATCCCGTTCGTCCTGTTCGGAACATGCTCCCCGCTTCAAGGGTTTCCAGCTGGACCCACATGGGTCATTACAAGGGTTCTACAATTAAACGCTCTGAATAAGGCGGGTATTGTTGAGTATTCAGACCTACCCTAAACATCCCTATGACAAACCCAAAACCCAAAACGGGAGGTGTGTGCTTCAGGGTAGCAGTGGACTGCTATGTTTTGGGCTTCGGGCTTCGGGATTCGTGCAGCTCCGAATCCACCGGAAGGAGATCATGCTGTCGAGCTTAAGTGGCGGAGAGTGAAAGGGTTGAGGGGTGTGCAAGTTTATAGGGTTAAGCGTGGGATGGATATGTTGGCTATAAAGGGTGGTGTCTGGCTCTGCTTGCTTTTCAGGTCCCGCTTGGCTGCTTCCTGGCGTTAGGGCGGGTATCGGGTTGAAGGCTTCAGTCAAGAGAAGTTCCCAACCCGGCTCTTAATCTTCAGGCGGCCACACTGACTACCTTGAAACTCCAAGCCTGAAAAGCAAACTCCCCGGCGTGGCTGTGGGGCTCCAGGCTTTAACTTTTCAAAGTGTGACAATACCTATAGTCTCCATTGTTATTCCTTTTNNTACAAAATTGGTTAAACCAAAAAAGGAACTACACTGGAGACTGTAGGTGCTTGCCACGGTCTCTTTTCGGCTCCCTCAAGGTTGGAACCCAAAGTTAGAAGTTGGGAGTACTATGGGGGCCTTAGTAAATAGGATATGGTTTTGGTGTCCTTTGTAATATGATCATAATAGGGAACCCCTAAAATAGTATTGGTTTTTTTCCGGCCCATGTAGTGTACAGGGATTATGGTACCAAATAGGTGAATCGTTGCTTGATCTAGTGCTCGGGTCATTGTGGGGTCTCCAAGATTTCTCCTAGGTCCCGTAGACAGAGTGTTGCAACACGGATGTCCGATGAGAGCGTGAGGTAATATAGGGGCCTACGTAATGACCTATACTATTTTGGGGGTTCCTTTTTATAATAAAAGAACAATATACCCCAAAACCCTGTTCTAATTATTAAGGCCCCTATATTAGCATGCTTCCCAACAACAAAGGCACACATGTCCTTGATGCTGATATGATCTGGATCCTGCGGCCGCGGGTGAGGGAAGAACGTGGGTTTAGGGTTTAGGGTTTAGGGTTTAGGGATTTAGGCGATGCTGCTGTGGAGCAGATGCGGTAGTTCCTTACATGCTCAAACCCTACCCGTAGTCTCCATTGTAGTTCCTCTTTGGGGATACCTTATAAAATCCTTAATATGTAATTGGTTAAACCAAAACAGGAACTACCATGGAGACTACCTTGTAGTTCCTCTCTGGGGATACCTTATACAATCCTTAATATATACTTGGTTTTACCAAAAAAAGAACTACAATGGAGACCCTAAGCCCTAAACCCTAAACCCCAAAAAAGGAACTACAATGCAGACTATAGGTAAACCCTGATACTGACCCTACGGCCCTTTGACGGTTCTCGGGCCCGCAGGAAAGAACGGTAATGTAGCAATCTGGTTAAGAAGCCCTGGCCCTGGAATCCCAGTCGGTTTCCCTACTAATTACAGGCCCCCCTTTAATGTAGGGGCCTTCGTCATTAGAAGGGGGTTTTGGGGCCCATTATACTATGACAACAAAAAGGAACCCCCAAAAATAGTATAGGTAATTATTACGGCCCCTATAGTATTAGCTAGAACACCAAACTTGATTGGACCCCCCGAAGTCACTCCAGGCGAGGCCCGGCCCTCATCCCCTCGTAATAAACCATGTAGGAAGCCGAAAACTGACAGTTTAGGGTTTAGGGTTTAGGGTTTAGGGTTTAGGGTAAATCACAAGAGACTCCGAAAACCGCGGTTGAAGCAAATTACGATCGACTCCCTGAAACAAGGCACTACACATAGAAACCTTAAGCCCCCTGGAAAACACATGAAACATAACAAAACAAGCATAATCATTCCAGCGGAGGTCTGTAGATACGTATGTATGTGAGTGAGTGGGTGTGAGTGAATGAGTGAAAGCGAGAGAACAAGCAAGCAAGCAAACAAAATAAGTATGAAGGGAAGAAGTAAGTGTGCACGCATGCATGCATGCGAGTACACATGTGGTCATGTGGCAAACCATCGGCCTATCTAATTGCGTACGCGGCTAACTGTCTATACATCTACCTATCCGGCTGTCTGATTTGCTCTCTGTGTGAATTGTATTATAATATACTATATGATTATCATGTGTGTATACATATACATATGCAACTTATGCTGCAAACAAGTTTATGTGCTTATTCCACATGCAAACAAACAAACATACATCATATGTACCTACAGACAGATAGACAGACATACAGGCATTACATACATACAGACATTACATTACATACATACATACATACATACATACATACATACATACATACATACATCCCTGCATACATACATACATACATACATACATACGTACATACACACATACGTACATACATACATACATACATACAAGCATACATACATGCATACTTACTTACTTACTTACTTACTTACTTACTTACTTAAATACATACATACATACATACATACATACATACATACATACATCCCTGCATACATACATACATACGTACGTACATACATACATACATACATACGTACGTACGTACGTACATACATACATACATACATACATATTTACTTACTTACTTACTTACTTACTTACACTACATTGCACT